>JBBMHQ010092673.1:0-10566 GCA_037834295.1 Postelsia palmaeformis | reverse complement strand
AAAAATGCAAGGCACGTACCGTAGTGGGGAGGAGGGAGAAGAGCCTACTTAGTGACCCCGGATCTGAGCTACGACTGGAGAGGGAGAGAGAGAAGAAGGGCGAAGATAATAAATGGGATGAGAAAAAAAAAAAAAAAAATCAACATTGAAGACATTATGGTAGAAAATGTATCACTCCCGAGATAAGACGTACAGTATCCCCATCATGTCGCATGATTGCCAGACACTTTATTAAGACCTGCTATGGGTGTAATAATTTACATGTTCGTTGACCAAAATCCAACTGCCATAGACGCGTACACGTATCCCTTGTGTTGTGGTTACTTTTCCTGGTGGACGGAGTACCCTTCAAATATTGTATTCCTCTGTTCTCGCGCCACTGTGAGCGATCATGTTGTGGAGAGAATACCACTGGATGTTGGATGTTGCTCCTTTCTTTCGAGGCTTGATCCTTATTACGGCCAGTCGTTGTTTCGGCGATCTTCTTCGTACTCGCTGTGCACTCTCGTTGAAAACGTCCCAAGTTGCCACACGAATGACATTTCAGTGCAGACTAATCTCGCCTGGCTGCATCAGCAGCATTAGCTCACTCCCTTCCTTTACGCCCTGATTTATGAAGTCCGTCAATGTGCATGTTGCGCATGGTGAATTTGATATCATCTAAAAGCGATAACTCGGAGTCCTTCATCGCTTGAAATTGGACTAGCTCATATTCGTTAGTCATACCTGACAGCAATGTATCCCTCACTCGTTAGTTTGTAACGGGCTCACCCATGCTCTCTAGTGTGTCCGCCAGTCAATCGACTTGGACGAAGAGCACATTTGGATCTTGTGGGTCGGGTTGTTTCCTTCTTGCCTGTTCACTCCCTTGCCGAGCTTGGACTCGAATGTTGACATGCTCCCTGCTGGTCCTGTCGCTATTAGAAATAGAACGCTGGACAGTGCATCATTGGCTGAATCCCACTCGCTGATCTCCTTGTAGAGTGGAGATGGAGATGCTGCTACAGTATCTTTGATTTTAGGTTCTTGATGCTGCTGCTCTGCTGTAACAGTTGCATGCAATCTCCAGTTCTTGGAGCTCCAAGGCGACACATCGCTGCTGCAATGTCAAAAGCTTAATTGGCACCTACTTTCTGGAGGCCTTGGACCAGGTCTTGTTGTTCTTCGACGTTGTCCGCGTCGTCCCCGTCAACATCTACCACGCTGTGCACCGGGGTATTCGTGGAGCTTCGATGGAGTACTTGCGCGTAAACTTATTGTGTACTTTTTTCACCATCCACAATTTCGAATATTCCTGATCGGGCGAGCTGAAGCATAGCTCTCTTGGAGCGTTTCCAGTCTTGAAATTCGCTTGGCGTTTTATCGAACTTCGGAATGTCTCTGGAGAGCGTTGTGATGTTGGTGGGCTCCAGTCTTTATCTTTAGACGCTCGAGGTTCTTGTTGTTTATTTTCCAGTCATTCGCGAAGTGTACTGTACTCGTACAGCAGTCGCGACTGGACCTTCTTTTTCTGAAAATGATGCTGTTTTGAACGGATTGCGATATACTGCAGCAGTCCGAAATTTCTTTTTTCTTCTTCTTGTCTTGCGCCTAGCGTAAAACCGAGGCTCATTCCTTGTTGTGTGTCTCGCGTGTAGTATGACCTGACATAGACGACCTTGATCTTCTCGTGTGAATGTTGTGTTGAGGTGTGTACTCTTCACGGTAGTGTATCGTAAATGAGCGTATACCAAGGTTTAAGCAGAGCAAATTCGTGTGCAATATTATGAGCAAAAACACGGATGAACAGTCGAGTGCAAAGCTAAAATACAAAACACAGTAAGAACTGTTGATGCAGCAGTTGCAAACAAGCGAGTGGAACTCATGAATCAGATACTACGGCGCACTTGGTATGTGGAAGTGGATCCGGCGCAGTCGTGCTGGGTAAGAAGTTTTCGAGGGAAACTGAAAAACCTTGGAAAAGAGAGGAGATGCCTTGTAGGTATATTGATAGCTAGACTGGCTGATGAAGAGCAATTGAGGAGCGATTGAGGAGCGACATCCATGGGGGCGTGCTTGCTATGTGGAAGTCTTTACAATCGTGGAGCCTTCTTCAACTTACACGAAGCTATCCGCAACGATCTGTAGCACGTATGCGAATTATGTACCGACTTCAACTTGTCGTTGCCGCGTACATGACACGTATGTACTTACTTCAATTGATCCGTATGACGTATAGTCCAGGAAAAACAATATTTCCCAAGGGGGTACAGGGTTTTTCTCCGCCGTTATTGAGAATTGACACATGAAAAAAAATATTCCCGAATCGCGCAGCCGAGAGGAACCCAAAATTGGTTTTAATAAAGCCCGAGAACAATAGCCATTTTTCAAATAAATTGGGGGGTTTTTGTTTCTTGTTTTTTAACCTAAAAAACGGCAAAAATATGACCCAAAACGATGCCCAATGCGTGCTGGAGTTATCGAAAAGACACTCTTTATAACTAGGTATACATTGTTGTCGCTGTTGTTCTCACATTATCTCTTGAACGAAAAGGAGTCCGTGGTCACACAAAGATGCTAGAGCCCTGGGAAGTTCCGAAAACCAATGAAAAGTCGAAATCCGGCTGCCCAAAAATACACGAGACGGAGAAAGCGCACACATACATGATGAAATAAATGTGCAAACTGAAGTACAGCATGACATGGCCGCGGGAATATTCTCTCAACTACATCATCGAGTTCCCCCCGTTCCCACCACCAACCCACTTGTGGCTGCTGACTAAAGCGGTTGCTGTCTAGAGTGCTGCCCGCACCGTACGGAACGCTCGGTAGTCGTGAATACAGGGAGGAACACGCCCGTTGTCTGGGGTGCTGTCAGAGTGAAAACTCGCGGATACGCGGTGTAAAAGGAGCCATCCAACATTACCACCACACGAATATATCAACGATCGCCATATCTTCCTGGGTTGTCTGGCACAAAAGGTGCAGCACAGCCATGATACCAGGACCCTGATAATTGCGGGGGTTATTCCCCATGAAGGGTAAACAACTCCTTACTAATTCCAGTGACTTGAATAACAAGTAGATACTACTGCCTCGTCAGAACCAAGCCAGGAACAAAACTATGACAGCTTCTCTCGTGATGGTGTGCACGCTGGTCATGGATCTCCGTATATATACATAGCAGTAGTGCATGTATTATATTACGTGCAAACACACTGCAGGAACCGTTCTCTCCTTGCCATCCACGTTCGCCGGTGTCTCTTCTTTCCACGATTTGGGAGAGTCTCGTTGGTCCGGCTCTCAGGTCTCCTTGTTGGTCGCCCCGAGCCCCCAGAGAGGTCCGTGGTTCTGTATCTGGGTGGCTCACAGTAGAGTGGGGCAGGCCCTGTCGACGCGGCCTGACGTGATGCAGGAGCGGCGTTCTTGCTCGCTGCTGGTGTGTCTTGGACCTGCTGCTGCTGCTGCTCAATCTCACTCGCCCCTGCTGCATCATCGCTCAGATCCGAATCTCCGGGAGACGATTCGCCGTCCGCATAACCAAACACCATACCATCCGATTCGCAGCTTTTTTCACAAGCAGGCCCGAGCCCCAAACGAGACATGTCCTCGTCTCCAACCCAGTCGGCAAGGGCGTTGATGTGCTCGGCACCCTTGCGACTCCCGCCACAGTCGGACTCGAAGCCGACGCCTACCACGAAGTCCATCAGTGACAGTCCCGTCTCAGTTGCGCCGCTCTCTTTGTCTTCTGCGAGAGACGGCAAGACAGGAAAGTCTGTCGTTGGGACAATAAGAAGTTCATGGATCGTAGAGAAAAACGCTTAGATGGACTTCTGGCCTCTCCATGGCTCCTTGATTTTGCGTGGTCGGATAGACCTGTCGCTTGTTCCATCCGCCGCCCTGCCAGTCAGCTTGCTGTCTCGGTCTGCGTCAGTGAACTCAGCATCGGCTTGATATGCCAGGTGCTCAGAACGCTCGGCATCCGAAAGGTCCACATTATCACAAGCGAGCATAGCGAACTTTCCTCTGGTAGTGAAGGCGTACTTCTTCTTCGTTGGGCGCCCGCCGGGCATGATCCTCGTGAGCGGGTGTGTATACTCCAGTACACCAGCTCTGTGTGTGCCACCTACCTGGTAAATGCTGCTGTGTGTGTACTCCACTACACCAGCTGTGTGTGTGCCACCGTGTGTGCTGTTGTACTCGCTTATTGTCCTGTTGTGGGAGTCTAACTTCAAGTCTGCTGGGGTACTTCAACTTCAAATGGTGCTGATGTGGCACTCTAACTTCAAGTGTTATAGTGTTTGAAAAAAACAAATGAGCGCGCCATTTTTTACAACCGCTTTTCTCGGGCGGCAGAGTTTTCTTTGAAAATAAATAAAAAAAGTCCTGGATCCAGGTCCAATTCATCCGAATCCGAGGAGTTTTACATCCATCGTTTCAATTTCGCGCTAACATCTTCACGGCTGGACTCGAAAAAAAAATACGGGTTTTCACTCAAACCTCGCGTCAAAATAGGAAAAAAAGCAATATGTCTAGGCAGATTTGTTTCCCTTAACGAGATACGATCAAAACCGGTGTGAAACAAAAATGACGGCCACCGTGTCGACCTCCAAAATATTCACCAGTTTTGTCGGAAAAGCGGAATACTCCGACTCAACGACGAAAAAAAACATCCGCGACAATGGTTCGATGCGCTTGAAAGAGAGCTTTCCGGCACTACCTGGTATATTTTTTCACTTGTGGAAATAAGTGACCACCTGAAAACAACTCAATATCCGAATGTCGAAACTTTGGAAATATCGTTCTGCCTGGACCATACTAGGGAATAAAAGGCCCTCCCGCCCCCACGGCGGTCAGGCCAGATTCCTGTAGATGATATGGGAGCTATAGTAGGTGAGCCAATACATAGAATTAAGAATAATTGTGGCCCCAAGATTCAAATGCATGAAAACCACTGTGTAAGTCACTTTATGTAGGACCTCGAAAAGAGCAAATATTACGAATTGATAAATATATATTTGATGTGCTTGCTCCCTCTCTGAAATGTCACGCTGCAACTTCTTAGTCGTTGGCTGCAGCAGTACGATGCAATATAATCTGCGGGTATCACGTAAACGCACAGCAGAGGGACCACACTTGGAGTATCGACTATTTCCGTATCGAGCAGATTTCGTACTCTGAATGCTGAGACTAAGAGGGTGCTTGCGGCCTGAACATTGCGCGTGACTGGGAGTGTAAGCAGTACTCGACTTCAAACCTCGAAATACTGGCTGAATGTTGCGAGTGAGTGCGAGTGGAAGTAGCACTGAAGATCCAAGTGCCACGGGTGCAAGAATTGCCCGCAGGATCGGACGCCGAAATATCCGAATGAACGGTCGCCAATATTATCACTTTAATCGAGAATATGAGGTGGGGCTCAATCGAGGTGTAAGAGCAGAGGTCAGACGACCGTGCTGGTAGGATAATGAAATGAAAACATTGTCCATCTCACTTCATCACAAACACGAGGATGATAGAGACGGCAGCAGCAGTGGTGACGGAAAATGTATATTCCGTACGAGACAAATCGGCAAGAAGAACGCCTATAATTATGGTGGTCATCGACAGACGAGTGCGACGGATTAGGTCGCCTTGAGCAAAGGATAAACGATGCTCCTAAGTTATCCATGTGGGAGGGTGCACATAAAAGTTGCACAGATGTTCCAAGTACATTAGAGTAAAGCACCGAGTATTGGGGCTAAGTAACTTCAGGTACGTTGTGTACTCGGAGTATTTCAGGGTTCGATACTCCGGAAGGCTGCTCGTACTCGGAGTATTTCGGGTATGATCACTCTCAATACTGCTCGTACTCGCAGTATGTCGGGGTTCGATAAGTATTTTGGGGTTCGTTACTTGGAATACTTTCCGTACTTGAAGTATTTAGGGATCCTGTACTGCTCCTACTTTGTGTACTCGGAGTATTTGGGTTTTTTGTACTTCGAATACTTCGATACTCGGAGTACTTCAGGGTTTTATATTCCAAAGTACGAGTAATACTCGGAGTATTTCGGGGCTTTATACTCCGAGGTACTCCGGGTTAGAGCATTACTCGGAGTATCTCACTCGGATGATGAGGTATTCCTGGGTTCAATACTCGCGATACACTCCGAATAATTTTGATATTGGTACTCCGGGTACTGCTTGTACTCGGCTGAAAGGACTGCTCTTACTCCCGGTACTACAAGTATTCGGGCCTTCGGTACTGCTCATACGGGTGATGATTGCTGCGGTGCATGTTATGGTACCGAGAAGTCGACGAGCCGCAAGCGTTGTCGGCACAACCTCAAAAAACCGTCTAACAGGGTGCTGCGCAGGCGATATAGGGCGAGGTTTGACCTCGTGAAATGTTGTTTTTGATCATCGTGATTCTTGCTGGTATAAAAGTAGTAGTGGAGCTCGAGCAGGGTGCCAACAACATCATACGATAGCGGAACAACAAGAACTAACGGAGGAGGATAAACGAACCGCGCATACGGGTCATGCATCCGCTCCTGCTAGGAGAGCCAACATATTTCGCACCGTGAACAAACGCCTCGCAACAGCGAAGGAAGTGGACCGGAAACAAGTGGGAAACGTGCGAGGAGCACGGCTGTGAAATAGAGGTAAATAGGTGCAGAAATATGTGAAGAACACGGGTTAACCCGTCTCTCGCGGCCGAGTTGACAGTTGCGAGGCAGACAGACAGACGGATGCGGCCAACCCTTTGGCCGGCTAAGTGCTCTGTTGGAGGTATAGTCAGGTGTCATATACCTTCGATCAACTTTTTGTACCCGTGACGCATTCGGCCAGTTCGTTCGTCAGTCTGTACGTTGCGGCGATAGGCGGTTTTTGTTGTCTCACCACAGGTGCTGCAGGCAGGCTTCTCCCTTCCTCTGCTGTATGCAGTTGAGATGTCTTTGCTCGGGGCAACGTCTTCGTGTCGAAACTTACCATCATCGCCATGGGCCACCAACAACGCGGTGTAGCGAGTGTCGCTTCTAAAGAGGTGAACTCGGTGGTAAATAGTGCGATGGGTTTCGATATGTGAAGGCAAATTGCAACGTGAGGCGGGACTCAAGCACATGCACACTTATTTCGTACAATCTCCGCCAACAACGCGACGGGATAAACAAGCGGAGATACATATTCGTGCCAAGCGTGGATGACAGTGTGTGTACAGCAGTGTGCTGCGGTAAAGGGAGATGGGGAGGATGAACTGGGAAATTGGGCGTTGGTGCAGAGCTATAGAAAGAGGTACGAGTACTGCTTTGTTGCCTGCAATATAGTCCTAATCGCGGCGTACGTACTGTACAAAAAACGACAGAGAGACGATTACGTGAATCCCTCGGTAGCTCATAAGACCCTTACTTCGATGCAATTCGGGTCAAAGCAGCGGTAGTTAACGAGGACCGGATGTTGAAAACGCAGGAGGGCAGGACAGGAACACGTGCGTGTTTCGAAGATGACATCGCAAACGACAGGATCTTGGATCGTTGCACGAAGGCGGCTTACAAGAGGTGACTTCGGAGTATCAGGTATGTGAGAGATACATTTTTGTCCACGTTGCACGAAGGGAACTTACAAAGGTTGTGAGTACGTGAGATATTTTTTTTAAAATGAACAAGTTGGCATTAGAGGGGATACTATGATGAAGTTAAAAATTGGGCACCACGCTGTCAATCCACGATTAATAGATAATGAATAGATGCAACACGTACTTGTACTTTCAACTGACTCGCATCATACATACAAGCAAATACGTACGCAGTACTGAAAGTATTCCAAGAATAAATGCGTTGAGCGTGTGCGTCTCATACGTAGTTCCTTCTTATAGACCCAAAGGATCCAAAATGGCAACTATTAATACCATATGATGACTTGCGCTACAATCGAATCTCAACCAACATGCAAAATTGTCTATTCGTATCGGTATTGTGCTGAATGCATGTATGTATACTTAAACAGCAGTATATGATGCTATCGATCGAGTGATACCTACAAATACATAAGCCCGAACGTTGCTGTCGGCAGGCACAGTCTTTTTACGAGTACTCGTGTGGTTGGGGTTCGTTAGGTACGACTAACTCGGTACAACTTAAAAAACGAAAACCATTTGATATTTCGCGATTTACAGCCGCACCTGCAAGAGAAGGTTCACCTTGTGTTTGTGCACAGAGCCCGTCGGTACTGGCATTGGTGCCGTGTATGTTGAGCACCGTGGTCAAACGTGGCCGAAAAAACTGTTGAATCACACACAATAATGAGAGACAGTTCCACACACACACACTCACAGAGAAATTAGGAGCGAGGCACTTTACTCTCGTACGACTCGTTTCGAACAGGCTTTCTTTCCTTGGAAAACAATAACAATATCTGCAACCCCCACCAGCAGCAGCAGCAGCAGTAAGACACACAAGGCCAGGATCAGCATCGTTGTACGTGCGGCTTGTCGGTCCAACCCTTGAACCCTTTGTACACATACTCAATTTTGGTCTGCACCAAGCATTTCCTAGTTCCCACTTTGAAATTGTCAAGTTTTTAGACGAAAACCCTCTGTATATACATGTCTGGTGGCTTGGTAGATGGTCCACGTCCGTGCCTAGGTCGAGTTCGTGGGTTCAAGTCTCACGGAGTGTATACTCGTAGGAACTTTAACAAAATGAGTACTGTAGCGGTAAGCGTGAGAGTGTCAGTCAGCTACATTCAATGAAAATCGACGAGCAGTGAGAATGCTAAACCCTATGCGTGATAAAAAAAAAGACACGTACCGGGGAGGAGGAGGGACGACACCTGTGACCACGGCTTGGTTGGTCATAACCGTGTTGGTCATATGTCGCACCCATGTCTGATACCTGATGTGTCTGATCGTGGATATGTGTGATTCATGCAAGTGGGTATTCCGCCAGGCTGATGTGTCTGATCGTGCGGATACGTGTGATTTGTGTGACTGGAAATAAATATGCGGCGGGATTTATGATTTCCCAAATGGGTTTTGGTACAAATACCATCTGGATACCTTTAAGGGATCCTGGAACAAAGTGGTAGCCCCCTTCGTTCAGTTTATATTTGGTGGTTTCTAATATACACCTGGTTCAACATATTTTCTCTGGCCTCATGGCAAACTCCCGGGTGTTCACCTACTGCTCCTCCTAACAACCGAGGCAACCCTGTTCACGAATTGATCAATGATGCTAGCATTCAAGATATACATACAAGATAACTCGTGTAAGGGTTGCAAGATGGACCCGTCGATCATCGTGGACCTTCCCGAGGAGACTCGGAAGGCGATTGAAGCGAAATTCGGTCCTCAATTTACTGCCGAAAAGGCCAGGCTGACTCAAGCGTGGTACAGCCTGAGAATGAAGGAGAACGAACCTCCCAACGAGTATTTTGCGAGAGGTAGTGTTCTTCGAAGCCGGCCTGCTTTCCACGGGGTGGTATTTTCTGATGTGGATGCAAACCAACATTTTGCCCGTAACCTTCGATCCGCCTTCGGAGTGCAGAAGAACATTTTCGTCACGGACGCAGAGTTGACTTGCAAAGTCCGGTGATCAGCGCTTATGACGAGATGGAGATGGCGAGGGAGGAGGAGACGAAGACCGGGACGGGACACGCCCTCGTTGCTCCCGACTGGTCAAGCCGGGGCAATGGGGATGTTCAACATGGCGGGAGAAGAGGACGTGGCGGACGAGGCAAGAGCCGGAGAAACAACAATAGAGGCGGACAGCAGCAGCAACATCAACAGCAGCAGCGGCAACATCAGCCCCAGCAGCAGCAACAGCAACAGCAGCAGCAGCAGCATCAGCCTCAGCAGCAGCAACATTATCAGCAGCAGCAGCAGCAACACCAGCAACACCAGCGACACACAGCTGTCAGCGGTCGCGGTGGTGGTGGTTGGAGCGGAGCACCACAGTCGTGGGGCCCTGGAGGAAGAGGGCCCGGCGGTATGGGAGGCAGAGGAAGATATGTGGGTGGTCGTGGGCAAGCGGTCGGGGGTAGGGGGAGAGGCTTGCCATCATATCGTGGTTACTCGCGATACCCTCCGAACCTCCCCCGCCCGTTTGGTAGCCAGCCGCCGGTGCATAGGGCGGATCCTCGTAAGCGATGCTAGAACTGCAACGAGTTGGGGCACGTGCATCAGTGTTGCGCGTGGCGAGTGGATATTTCAGGGCACCCTCACTCCCCCGGACCCGCGCCACCTATCCCCAGGAGTACCGCCCCCGGTGGGACCCCTCACTTCTCGCCTGCAACACCTGGCCGGCAGTAGCCGTGGCCACACTCGTATGGTCAAGCAAACGTTGCCACCGTCGCCGCATATGATGACGCCTATGTTCGTTTGGATCGTTCCACCAATTACGGTTTCATATGTTGTAGAGGATTTCCACAATATTCACAGGCGTTATAATGAGTTATTCCCCGGAGGATAAGCACCGAGGCCCTCTCTCCTCTGTCTCTCCTGCTCCTGCTGTACTCTACTGCAACGAATATAAAGAACATCTTCAGACCGCTGGGCGGTCAGGCATCCGGGCTTGGGGCATACGAACACACTAGTAGTAACGTTTGCGGCCT
>JBBMHQ010092662.1:0-10569 GCA_037834295.1 Postelsia palmaeformis | reverse complement strand
GGTGGATGGGGGGAGAAGCAAATAGCAGGTAGTGCCAGGGTTAAGAACTCACCCTGAAGGAAGGACGGTGAAAGGAGGAATGCTCCCTCCGTTTCCACTCTGCTGCAAGGGCTTCACAGGGTCATCTGCAAGGGCGACAGGGGGTAACAAAGGGAGTTCATCGCGGGAGGCGGGAGCGGCAAGCGGGAGCGGCGGGAGGGGGGGGTTGGGGTCACACTCGAAAACCGATCACTGTCGTCCGGCCACTTCCGATTTCCGATAGGCCCCAAACCCACCTCCAATGTTTCTGTTCGAACCGTAACATCGCCATGGAATAAAAATTACCTGGAAAGCCGGGGTGGGGGCTTGAGACATCGGGGCACTAGGCCTGGCCAGCTATCCTAGCTACTCTCGAAGAGTCACTCGAACACTCTTGCCCAGTGGCACGCTGGAGGGGGTGGAAAAATCAAATCAAAACAATGACTACAGCACCCCCGGGAATACAAAGCATCCCGGGACGCTGATACTACACTAAGTATGGCAATATAGGCGGAATATACAGGTCACGGCGCGGGCGCACGATCACACCGCGTAGCTGTCCGCATGGTATTGAGCAGGCAACCCAAGAGACTTCCCACGCCTTGTGTTTTTGTTTGGTTGATGTACCCGGCTTTCAAACGAGCCCCTTTGAGGCTACAACCCTTCCTTCGAGGTTACGAATCTTCTTTCGAGGTTAGGACCCTTCGAGGTAAGTCATAACGTCGAACCTCGAAGAACTCTTCGAGGTTGCAGTCCTCGCCCCGAGAACTAACACTTCCTTCGAGATTGCACCCCTTCCCTCGAGATCGCGTATGACCCTCGGAGGGTAGCATGACTCTTCTATAACCCTTCGAGGTAGGATAACCCTTCAATCCTTCGAGCTAGGGTAATCTTTTTGTAGCCCTCCGAAATATGATGACCCTTTGGAACCTTCGAGGTACAGTGGGGTGCTACTCACTTTGCAGACTTTTCGAGAGATGAAACCAGGTAAGTCGGCTTGCCACGAGAAAACTACCTAGAACTAGCATGGCTACAACTGTGGTAGTAAAATATAAGACTGTATTACATTGTATACAAGACCACGTTTATAGGCTCATCACGGCGTGATCTTAAAGTTCATATGTCACTGCTGTAGGTAATGAGCCTTCCAGGTGGGGTCTAAACCTTCGAGTCATAACCGTTTAACTCCCCTGAATAGGTCATATTCATGGTTGCAGGTTATTATCATCCTTCTATTGATTGGTTCCAGAGAGAAAATGTGACAAAAAAAGTGCTGGTTATGACCACTGCGAATATAGACAGCGTCGGCCACACGTCGCAGGCGGTATGCCTTGAGGGTAAAAGAGGGTAGTGGGTGCCAGACATAAGAGTCCGAACTACGGCATTACCTACCGTAAGGAGTGCCGGCAGTTGTACGTGCGACACCCACGCTCAGCATGATGGAAGCGAAACACATACCAGGTACCAGGTACCGAATATATACTCCGAGTACACCTGGGGTGTATGAATACCGTGCTACTTGGTGCGCTCGCGTGATCACACTCGACGGTTGCGACATACTAAATGTGGGGGGCCACACCGCACAAAGTTTCAGGTCGAATTCATGTGTCCCTCAAGGATTGAAAGGTTGCCTCAAGGGTTCACGGGTTGACTGGCACTCTTCAATACGATAGTAAATGTTAATGTGTTGGGTATGGTAATGAAAGTATCGATCACTAAAAACACCCGAACTTCGTTATATCGTATATCTCGTGTAACTCGCGTATATAGGAAGTGCCTTGTGGTACACCAGGTACATCTTAACATCAGACTGACTGTCGGTGTATCCTAGAGAACACCTCTAGCTCTCCATCCCCTGGCCTCCCCGTTATTTTTCCTCTGACACCATACTGAACCAAGGTTTGGACGTAAATAAATATACCAGGCACAGTATTAAACCAGGCCCTCGCAGGGCATCGAATCTAGAAATCGTACCACGTTGACTTGATTTTTCTTTCACGTACAGGAACGAGTATCGGTATCGTGTACATATCGTATCGAAGCGTGGAAGTATCGCGCTCTACTTTCGTTCGTTGTCCACCGTTATCATATCATAGTTACCCGTTTCGGAACAGCACTCACGTTTTTGGGGAACGAAGTGTTGATATTAATGCCGGCTATATCTATATGCCTGGCACGTACTACCAGGTGCTGTATTTCGGTTTTCCGAGTACTCATACAAGCAGCACACAGTAGTGTGCTTCTTTTTCAGCTACTGTAACTACACGGTACCAGTGTACGCAGGGGTACACAGTAAAACGTCTCCCGCGTCGGACAGATCATCTACAGATCATCTACAGATCACGATCTAGATCTTCCAAGACAAATAGATAATCTATTCCCGATTTCGTATGATCTAGCTCGTGTAGCCGGGTGGGAACCCGAATAATCTGCATGATCTACTGCTGCTGCTGCTGTAGCACGAGTTTCTTGGGTTGGATCTGCCCTATGAGGCAAATCCTGCGCAAACTCTTACACCGGCGGGCGGGGAACTAGATCATCTATCTGTAGATAATTATCTATCTGTAGATGATCTTTCTATCTCAAGCGTGATTCTGTTAAAAAAAGTGCCAGGTGAAAGGGTCCCCATCTCACCGTCTGGAAGCTTCATCACGGGCGCTTTGGCCGCGGCCCCGAGCGTCGAACAAGTCCATGCCGAGCCGCCCACCAAGCACGCCTCGGCAACGCGACGAAGCACATCTCCGCGCGTCTCTCCGCGTGGTGCCACGCTCTGGCGGGTAGATACATAGACCACGTGTGGGTCGCCAATCGCAAGGGGGTGGGAAGTCAAAGTGCAGGATGGCGAAGCATATACTCGAGTACTGTTTGTACTCGTCCTGCTGCACGCTCTTCGCATCACACGAATACCTGGTACCTGGTACGTACATACGTGGCTATGTATGGCAAGACGAGACGCTTGGGTGTGACGATGTGCAGTACTGTACTCGTGTATTCCCTGCTGGTGCTTGCTCAGCAGTATGTAGTGTCGTCTGGTGAAAAATACTGAAATCAGATGTTAGGCTAACATCTCAGGTGTTAGGCTAACATCCTTACGTTGGCGGAGCGAGAGGGGGATATTCGGAGGTATGTTTTCAACGTGTCGGTACAAATAACTACCCGAGGGTATATACATCTACAGCAGTAGAGTAGACGGTTCATACCAGGCTACCAGCTATGTTACGTACCGGTTGTTATTACCTGTACATGCTTGGTATATGAAATGAAATCGACTTCACGCGCACGTAAGGCCTGCACTTGTACGTATAATACTGGTATGTGGTACCAGGTACCTGGTATGTCATATCAGCACTCGTACGCTCGTACGAGTACACCTAGTCAGTGACATCAGGCGCAAGATAGAGACCAGTGGAACGCCCACGAGCTCTAGAGCTATACCCAGTAGAGCTATGTACGAACCAGTACCAGGTACCTATATGTGCCTGCCTTTTCTGCCAATTCTGTGCTCACAGCAGTAGTATCAGCTCTACAAGCAAGGTACGAGGGACCCGGAGTACTGTACCTCGCGGTGCTCCTGCTCACAGTCCATCGCAAGCGCTAGTGCTGTGGAGCGAGCCACGGAGCGAGGGAGTGCTACGTGCGGAAGCAGCGCTTGCGTGATAACAGGGGAGAAGACGATGACGCCGAGAGTCCACTGCATCATCGTGCTAGAACAAACCTCGCTGTGCAAGTCGAAGATAAAGGAAGCTGCTGCGTTGCTGCTTCGATCGTCGATCGCAACATCGAAACATGATCGGCGTTATAATGAAGTTAGAAGGCTTTCTTATTAAAAATATCACCTCCCCCGCCGGACCCCGGGCGGTTGTAATGTTGATACGGTTTAGAGCAGAGCGGGAACAGCAGTGAGCAGCGTCAAAGGACGTCCCATCTCCCACCACAAGCACGACCATATCCTCACCGGCGCAAATGCGCGTGATCTCCCACTCAAAAGGCACTTCACATCAGCTCACAGGTTGCCGAGCACAGCAGCGAACTGCTACATGGAAACAGCAGCAGCACACAGCACACAACAGCTCTCAAATTTCACCGCGTTTTTGTTTTTGTTTTTGTAACTGTAAAAAGCAATAAAGCTGTTAAACTCTTCGTTTCGAGTTGCTCTTCGTCGTACCGACCGATCCACTCACAGCTCCACCGTTGGCAATTGCATTGCATTGATCATTGAGTGCCCCCCCCGTTGCGCTGTCACACCAGCCTTCAGCTTCGGCATATGTAGCACCCCAGCCAACGGTTGCATGAATGAACCCAGACTGGGACGATGCAGTGCCATCGTGGCGACAATCGAAAACACGGCACACCCCGAGCGCCTCGTCCCCTATGCCTGGGAGGGCGGCTACGGTAAGCACAGGACAACTGCGCCCATGGGCTACTACCACCGCGCCGCTTAACAGGAGCAGCAGGAGCGGCGGCGACATTCCTCGATGCAGCGAGGAGGCAGTGGCAGCAACGCCTCCGATGACGGCGTTGTCGAACACAGGACGGGGGATGCGAGGGTCCCGTTCCACCCAGGGGCTCGCCACGGTTGGCCTCGGAAATTTCAAGATTGGCGCGCTGCACGACATGATCCAGGCGGAATTGCCGCATGGAGATGAGGACGGTGGCTTCTTTCCTGGCGGACTCGGCGTCCCCGACAGTTTCAAAGGTGAAGCAACAGCCCCTTTATCGGTGTACTGCTGTAGGTTGATAGTCACGTGAGTGGAGGCGTGGGGGCATTGCTCGTGGATCCTTTTTGATCGGTGCGGAGGGGTGCCACTACTACAGCAGTACTGTACTTTCAAGTATTCTGACGTAGAGTAATGATTGCACCGCCAAGTGTTACATTCAAGCAGATTGTTTGGTGACGAGGTTCGTGCGTATTTTCACCGACCCTCCTCCGCAACAGGCGCCGGTCCACGGACCACTTCGTTTTCTAACGAGATTCCACACGTAGATAGGTGGGGAAACAACAGTACCACATTCGTATGTACCTTATACCTGGTACGTAGTCGTCTCAAGCCTATGCGTTCACGCCATAGGCTGGAACCATGCGTCCATGGATGGGCTAGAACTATGCATCCTTTGCTTCTAGTGGGGTGGTACTCTGGCTGGGTCTAATTGTATCAAACGCTGTCGACAAAACTATAACCCCTGGAAGGGCTGAATCACACCAGTGCGACTATGCGTATTGCAAGTATATCCTATGGTACATTGTTCATCGCGCCTTGTCGTGCGTACATCCTACGACGACGCGACTACGGACTACACTGTGTACTGCTTACGTGCTGCCCATGTATACATTTTCAGGTCTAGACCCAGAAGAGCACCGACCACCCCCCAAGCTCTTCGCGTGGGACCAAGACCGAGGGAAGCGGTTAGAGCGGCCAGAGCAAACCCCGTCTCCGAATTCAAGCCCCACCTCTAGCAACTCCCTCGGCATTGGGCAAGGGCAAAACTCCCCAGGCCTTCCCGGAATCCGCCGCTCGGCTTCGGCAGTAGACCGTCCGTCGACCACGATGGCCGGGATCAAACGCAAGGGGTTGGCGACAACGGGAGGCGAAGCGTTCGGCCTTGGAGATCCCCGGGGTGGTGGTGGGGATCGACGGAAAACATCTGCGCAGGGAGCCGCGCCTCCCACTGGCCTAAAGAACAACTACTCGGCGGTGCGGGGAACGGAGGGCACGTGGCAGTTCATCGCCCGAGCGAGAAGCGTGCGGGAGACGCCCGTGTCTCGAGGAGACGCCCTCGGACTCGTCCGGGAGTTTGAGGCGGCGATGGCCGTGATAGACGACCAGGGCGGCGGGACAGAAGGTCAGGAGGGGGCCTTCACGAGCCCCATGCAGAACGACATGCACGCGCTGCATCACGAGATCGGCAGAAAGTTTGGTTCGCGTGCGGCTGTAGTGGAGGCGGTTCAGATTATGAATTGCGGGCTTGGGGGCGGCGGGGGCGGAGGAAGGGGCTCGAGGGGTGGCCCAGGGGCAAATAAGGGTCAGTGGCGAGACATAGATGAGAGGAAGTCTACCACGCAGCAGGACGAAGAGATTTTCAAAGAGTGCGAGGACGAGTGTCTGGACGTGGAAAATGCGGTGCCGCTCGGTCTTACAGGGGAGTGGGTGCGGTCTGCGATAGGTATGGGTCCAGACGGGTGGGCCACCGCTCAGCGCACCCTCGGGGGGTGTTTATTCGAGCAGAAGTGGCTGGACCTGACATGCGGGGAGCTCTGCGAACAGGTGTCCGTCATGTGCCTCCCCCACGGACAGTTGCTGCAGGAAATGCGTCGACGAAATGCCTCGGCTTTCAACCGCCTGCACGGGCTGTACAGCGACTGCTTGTGGACGCTGGACAGATGCGTCGCGAGCGTGCTGGAGGGAAGAAGGGAGAGAAAAACAGCGGAGGAGGAGTGGACCCGGAAACTCGCGGCCACCTGCGCAGACTATGAGGCGAAAATCAAAGCCATCCATGATAGCCGCGGCTCGGAAGAACAGGAGCAGGCTCGAGCCAAAAAAGAGGCGAAGGCGCAGGTGGATAGGATGGGAGACACCCTTCGCACCCTCAACGGTATATTCAAGACCATGCAGGCGGACGGCAAAGCCATGACCGAGGTTGAGCTCAAGGACCGGTGCAGGGCGCTGGAGCACGAGCTGGCCTCGCGAAAGGAGGAGATGCGCGACCTGAGAAGGTTGAAAGAGAAACACTTGGCGGCGGAGGCGGAGATGCAGCAGGTCAAGCGAGAGCTTCAGAGCACGAAGCTTCAGGCGGCCAAGGTCACGGAAGAGATGGAGCGGCGACAGTCGCTTGTAAAGGAGCTTATGGACAATGAGGCTAAGCGGCTTACCGAGATCGAGGCGATGAAGGCCGGCAACGACACCGTGGGATACCGTTACGATGACGACGATGAGGAGGGTAAAAACCGGGACGAAGACCAGCCACGAGCGGAAAAGGGATCAAAAAAGAACAAGACTAAACGCAAGCACAATAACAAGAGGGGCGAGGGACGGGGCACATCAACCCCGTCGGTGGGTCATGATCCGAGTAGTAAAGCTTCCAGTAACTTGGACGGAGGAGTGGGAGGAGGAAATAAGGGAGGGGGGGGGGGAGACGAGTCAGGACCAGGAGCCAGCGATGACGACGAGGAAGACGAGGAGGAGATAGGCTCGTCCGTCCTATGCATCAAGTGCCGAAAGGCGCTCGATGACCTGAGCAACATTGCCGACGCGCTGGAGAAAGAGCGGCAGCTGAAAGGCCAAACTCGGCTGCAGTGCCACGGGTACCGCCTAATGCTGCCCAACCTCAAGGGGTACCGGCCAGCACGAACAGTGGCGTGGGTTCGGACGGTGATGCGCGCCATTTTGAGGGCCAAAATCTGGGACGACAGCGTCCTCCGCTACAAGCAAGACCTTCGCGTCCGCTTCCCCGAGTTTGTGTACACATGGTTTGAGCCTCCCCGGTCACTCCTAGCCGCTACAAACTCAAGCGGTAAGTCTAAGCTCGTCGCACAGGCGGACGATGACAGATGGGGCCTGTACTATGGGGTGAAAGCGCTGGCGAGTGAGAGCGCGGAGGCCACTCTGTTCTGGCACGCTCTCAACGAGAGCAACGGAGAGGACTACCTTACCTTCTTAGTCTACTGTCTCGCCATCGTAGAAGGGACCGTCGGCTCCTTGTTGAGGGAGCAGTGGGGCGTTAGCGCCATGTGCACTGACCTGTACACGCTCAAAACTAAGATAGAAGAGTTTAAAACGGACACGCAACGAAAATCCTCCGGAGATGGTAGCAGCGGCGTCGGGGGAGGGGGCAGGCTCAATGAAAATCTCAGAGCAGGCGTCGGCGGGAAGGGATGCGAGGGTGAAGATGAGCAGGCGGAGCCGCTGGCCAGTGGCAGGGACGTCGTGTGGCTGCTCTCGAGCGACGCAATCGAAACGGTGGACCACGTTCTCGTGAAGGCGTTGGAGGACCAAAAGAGAAAAGTTCTAGACGCGGCGAGGGCTATCTCGGTGTCTTGCGAAGGTCGACTGCCTGGGCAAGACCCGTCGTCCACCTGCGTAGACCTGTTCCTGTTTTTGCGGATTATGCTGCACTCATTCAAGGAAGAACAGGTCAACCGCCGCGCCGCGGTGAGGCTTATGTTTGAGACCGCGGCGACGGGCGTCCTGACGGACAGCACCCCTATCTATGGTGACGGGAGGGTGGACCAGAGCGCCCTCGCGGCCGCCGAGACGGTGTACGACAGCCTCCTCAACGAGAGCAAGGCCACCGTCGACCTCCCCCAGTTTATGGCAATCGCGCGCACCCTTTGGCCGGAGGTTACGACTTCAGACGCCGTCGCTGTGTTCCGCGACGCGCACGAGGAAACGAGCGGTGAAGTGGACTACCAGGTGTTTCTGAAGCTGGCAGACCGTTGGCAGTTTTTCAGCAATGCCCTGCAGCTGCCTGTGCACATGCCGAGCCGAGCGGACCTCGGGGAAGGGATGGACATGGACACGAGGCGCAACCTGGGTGCGCTCGTGCATCGCCACTACGCGCTCATGAAGCCCGCAGTGGAGGCGGTCAAAGAGCGCATGCCTGAAAGTGCCGTGAAGCAGCTGCTCAAGTGCCAGAGGGCGGTGGAGAGAGAAATTCAAGATGTGAGACTCGAACAGTATTCTCCTGGGGATTTCGAATGGAAGTAGGAAGACATGAAGTTTTTTGTATGTGTTCTACATTGTTCCCTCATCCGTAGAACATCTTGACCGACTGTTTTAATTTTTCCAGGATCAGCGCGTACAGGTTCATGAGAGCAAGACCGTTTTATTCTGTGTTCCGCTGTTGATCATAAGACATCCATTCCCATTGTGTGCGATTGCATTGGTCTCGTTCATCTCGATTCACCTCAATCATCGATTGCCGCCGCTTCTCGCAGCGTGCTCATTTGCGAAAGTATTCAAAAGTCGATTTTTTCCGAAGCTGTATCCTGTACGAGTACCAAGTGGCGATGGCGTACCCTCCTCGACCACGGTCGCCCTACAGTTAACTTTATCATGTCTGCCACCCTAACCTCAATGCCGATGTGCTTTAAGTAATATTTGGCTGGGACAAAACCGCTACCTGATATTTAACTCTCGTAGCATAGCAAGGCTCGCTTGAAGAAGACCCCCTCCTCCCTCAGAGGCCGACCCCGAAAAAAAACGACAATACACGTTTGCAGGCTACTACGGCGGCCCGAAACCGACCCGATTCGCCTCACCTATCAGAAGAACCAGAGGCCCCGCCCAGGGAGATCGACAGCACCAGCGGCGGTGGTGGCGGCAGCAGGTGCGAAGGGTCGGAGCAGTCTCCCACGCCTCAAGCCACATCCATGGATGGCACGAGGCCCCTCGCGGCGTACCGGAGGCTCCTGGCGATTCTCTACCACATCCGAAACGTGCGGCACGAGTCCGGGCCGGGGTACGAGCTACCTTACGGGAAAGGGGCGACAGTCGTACAGAAAACGGAGGCAGAGTTCCGGGCGATCGAGACGCTTTTCTTCGATCTCCACGTCGACCCGCGCTTTCAGACGTACGAGAAGATCCGCAAGCGACTGGCATCGACGCGGGTGCAGCGGACGTGGAGGAAGAGGTTGACGCGCTCTTGCGAGGTGCCTCTGTGCATGCTCAGGCTCATGCGCCCGGGATACCTCAGGGGCGTGGGGGGCATCACGGCGAGGGCTGTCCATCATCCGCCGTACTGGTCGCAGCAGCAGATTGCGGAAGTCTACACAGCCAAACTCAGGTGAGACGAGCCATGTCGTGCCACGGTGTGTCAGGAAGGGAGGGAGTCACTTCCTTTTCGGGCCAAACTATTCCACACCTCAAACATATCAGATAGATAATGTACAGATAGATCAGATAGATCATGATCTACTGTGGATGATCTAGACCCGCACCTGCCGCCATGAGAGGTTGTACAGGATCTGCGGAGCACCGATGTACAAACCAGGAAATTGGTGCTACCAGGTAGGTCATATAGTTTTTTTACGGGTCTTAGATCACCAACGTGAGCTATTCATAGATCACACAAGATAGGAAATATGTATCTGACTTGAACGATCTAGATCGAGAGGTAGGAATGATCTGTAGATGGTCTGTTCGTAGCGTGCAACCATTGCATCTCAGTCACAGACCTCCTCAAATGAGGTAGCTGCACAGTCAGTAGTACCAGGTACCAGGTATCGTTTTTCAATCCCAGGGTGTGTGTTTGCAGTTGTACTCGTTGCCATGCCAATAGCCCATAGCAAGGTCGTTCGCAGCGTTGGTTGCGCGTACGTTGTTAGATACCCCCTCTACGTTTCGTTACCGTAGCCCTGCACCAACGCAGCCAGACAATACCTACCGGTACAGTAAAATGACTGGCGCATCCGCCGCTTGCGCGCCCAATGCAAAGACCGAGCAGCGTCACAGCTTTCAGGTTGTAGTGATAACCTGCTTTTGCTGCACGACATGCCTCTACGGTGTGGGGGGGTAGGGGGGGGGGGGGGGGGGGGGGCCCCCTTTTTTTTTTTCC
>JBBMHQ010092651.1:0-10571 GCA_037834295.1 Postelsia palmaeformis | reverse complement strand
CTTTGATAGAGCATCATTCGAATCTGGCTTGAAGTCACAGCAAATTAAAGTAAGTGTGCCCTCAGCACTTGCTGAGTCAACTCCGTATCCGTCTATGCGAGCCCCTCTTCCGTTGGTCCAGGCGGCGCGTTCGTAAGAGGTGAATTCGCCAGCTTCAAGTAGATGGTTACAATATATTTCAAAAAACGCATCTTCTGAAAACAGGTTTCCCGCTTCAACGTTTACGTGTATTTCGTGCAGCAAGGTTTGTTTGAAGTCTTCTAGTGTTTCACGCTCCATTCTTGCTTCCTAGCTTTTCTATCAGGGAAGACACTGGTATCTCAAATTCCTTAAGATCACCAAGGTTTAAAGAATACTTCACGTTGGTGATTCCGCTATGCAAAGTCGATCCTGTAATTCTAGGGAATTTATCGATAACCGAATAATAACGACTGGTTCCTGCCATCCAGTGGAAATCATCGTAGTTGTCATTTGAATCGAATCCGATGTCATGTAGTCGGGAATAGAACAAGTCTTCGGATGCGGGATCCGTTTCCCCGATTTTTCTTGCCAGACGTAAAACCAATTCTGTGACAGTAAAGGAGCTTGCCTCACACGAAGAACAGTTATCGACGTCTAATACATGCAGGAATAGCGATTCATCAAAATTAGTATCTAGCTGCGATTCAGACGAAATCTGAACTGCTGGTTTTGCGCCTCCACGTCTGGCCTTCGATTCGATTGAAATCCCGCCATGTTCGAAGTCTTTCGGCGCTCCAGTAGGACCAAGCCAGGCAGACACGCACTCGAATGGAGTCAACACAGGCAGTAAGTGTCGCTCAAGGACAAGTAACTCACCGATCAGTCCTTTTTGTACCTCTTTAGATAGCAGGCCACTGCTCCCGCCACGAAGGAGGTGATGCCATCGCCAAGTCCTGCCGATTGAAAAATCCATTGCTAGCTGTGAATTTTTCACCGTTTCGCAACGTTTCAAGATATCGTCGCAGAGTGTAGTGAACACCTCTGCATGTTTTGGGTCTTTAAGGGCCCATATAAGCCGGTTAGTTAGCTGTGAGGTCTCTACATGTATGTCTATGCTTTTGAAGCAAGGTAGTTGTTGTGATGGGAGCGTGCTCGAAGGTGCTCGTAGTACAAATAGCCGCCTGCCGTCGCTATCTTTCGCCCAATAAAAATCCTGAGGATGAGACGCATCAACTCTACGTGCATTAGCTTGTCCGCTAGCATCTGCATTATGAATTTCGGCCCAAGGATCAGTCATCTTCTGTACTCTCGTCATCTTCTGAAAACTCGGATTCATCTTGAAGGTGCTGCTTTAACCAGACTTTGTTGACTGTGTATGTGACCGTTTGTTGAGGTTGTCCGGTTTTAGGGAAGCTAATCCCCCAAGCAACTGTTGGTTGTTCAGAAAAACGATCGCCTTTTTTCTGTGTTAGTTCTAGTAGATGAATGATCAAAAGTGGTTTGGTTCTTTCTCCTCTATACAGCCAATCAGGGCAATTTGAGTTGGATGCTTTGTGCCCGCGATTGAAGGGCAAATCCAAGTATCTAGATTCAACAGTAGAAATTAGGTTGTGATCAAGCCCTGATTTTTCGATACCTCGACCGGCCACTCTACCGTTGTTACCTATATATATTTTGTCAGAATTGCTTGCCTTTCCGAGGGTTCGGCGTTGACAATAAATGGGGAAACCTGTGAGTTCGCTCGCACATAAATGTTTGTTGTTGTTGTTGTTGCTCACTCCGGGGAAAAGTACATCCCACTGGCTTAACTCGGTATCTATTCTAGTCTCAATGTATTTAAGTACGGGGCCGTTGAACGTTCTTGGGGAATCTTCGTGGTTTCTGAATGCGCTGATGAAATCACATATTGCGCTTGCATCTACATTTGTGAACAGCGTGTCATTAGATGCAGTTTCAATGCTTTCAATTTTGTTTCTGTGAGTATCGATACGTTGGCAAAGCTGCGATACCAACTGTCTGTTGTCCTCATTTTTCTGTTTATTAGCAAAAAGCACCGTTGTCTCTATAAAGGAGTCCCCTAAGCTGACCTGGATGGGAATCGTGTCACCAGCATTTTGCATCTTGTTCTTCGCTGTGACCAGAAGCATGTCTGGGTGGCCTTGTACCCTGAGGCCAAAATTCGATGGATTGGCACCTATTGATTCCATTTTCCGGATTTCTTCGCGGAGTTGCTCAGCGGCCTCCGCAATATGCACATACCAACTCTGAGTTTCTTCTGGCATCCAGACTCGACAAAGATCTCCATATCCCGGTCTGTAACCGAACCATCGCCCCATTTGCATCAGCGTGTCATACATAATTGATCGTCTAAGAAACCATGTGGTCATTAGGCCCTCCAACGTCAAACCGCGAGACAGAGAATTACCACCGACAACAATTACAGCCAGTCCGTCTGCTTTGCTTGCTTCATAGTCAAGTTTGTCTCGAGCCTTACCGTTCACTACGATGGTTCTTATCGGTGCGGCTGAAGGGTGCAAAGAACTAAAAATAGCATCCCAATTTTCGTCAGCACCTGCAAATTCCTGTGTAGTGGTCTCTTTAAGATCCTGAATAAGTGGTTGCTTGATTGCATCACTCATATCTGAATTACCGTGAATTCGAATGCAGTCTTGTACCGAGATTAAGTACTCGTGGACGAGATCGTGCACTTTGCGATGAATAGGTACTCTGAAAGAGGGGTGTACGAGCATTGACATGTGTTTCTTGCCATCGCCTCTGAGTATTCTGATGGCACGACCGATAATAAAAGCTCTAACTGCTGCCTTTAGGCTTTCCGGTAGCTCTTGTATCTCGTGTGTTGCTTTGTGTACCACCGGAAGTAAGTCTTCATTGTCGTCGATCGTGCGAAGAAAATGATCAGATTTATCGATGAACATATGCTTCGGGCCGAAATAGCTAGTTGGGGCATCTAGCCCGACAATGAAATTGGTTGGGAATAGGTCTCTTGTCACACAGCTTTCACCATCATCAGGATTTATAAATATATTGGCAAATGGAGTCGCGGTGTAGCCAACGTAGCTGCTCCGGCTGAACATTTCTAAGAGCTCTCTGATTTGACGATTGATGGTCCTTGGTTGCTCATATTCTTTAGCTGCGTTAACTGATGCGTTGTCTGCCTCATCGTCAATCAACAGCATTGGGAGATCAATGCGATTTAGCTTTGCCATACTAATATTTTGCTTACACCACGCTATAACATTCTTCAGGGTGCTGTGATTTTTCTTTATTACAAATACCAGTGGCGGATTAGCATTGTTGAGTCCTGCTAGAAAGTTCGGATGTTGTTGTGCTGCATGTGTGTCAAAGTCAGCGAGCCTTTTTGTGAACATGTAAGGGGCAGGTCTATCGTCGCCATAGTTGCCCACTCCAATTTTAACTTTTTGTTGATGATCGTGTACGCTTACAGAGTTCACGCCGGTGAAGCCCTCTTCAATACGGATCTGGGTTTGTGTGCGAAGGTTGCTGTGAACTCCCGCGATGACAATGATGAATCTATAACCGGCATCTACAGCCTTGCAGATTAATCCAGTGTAATTTGCAGTTTTCCCAGATTGCACATGACCAACTACCATTCCCCGTATATCAAATTCATCACTATTCGGATTACCAAGATTTGCTAATATATTATCTGTAACGGTATCCAGTCTTGGTATTACACCTCCAGCACCTGTTGAGAAACCTTGTACACCAAGAAGGTCTTTATATCGATTCCAATAGTAGGGTTCTATATTTATTTTGGCATTGTCAAGCCAAGGCTCCTGAGCACTATTGTTTATGATGGAGCCAATTTCCATCGTGACGCCAATTTCAGCTTCCAATCGTTTAGTGAGGCTGTCAATCTCAGCAGACGTAACTAGATCAATGCTAGGCATTTTCTGAAAATTTTTAAGCAGTGCTCCTATGTCTTCAGGTGGCTGTTCTGCTGTAGAAAGAAATGCCCTTGCCATTACTTCAAGTTGTTTAATTGAATTTTTCATTTGTATATTGGCCGATTTTATGTCGTATTTTGTCTTCGATCTGGGTCCAGTTTGAACTCAGAGGTTCAAGAGTTTTCAGGATTGGAATAAGCCCGTCTTTGTGGGTGTCAAATGACAACAAGTGTTCAATTGTTTCGTTAGCTATATTCATGAGCTCGTCAAGTTGAATGTTGTCGAAATCAAAATGCATTGGAGTATCTGCGTAGTCAGCGTACATTGCGCTAACTGGTATGTTGTTCTCACATGTTTGAAGGTAATGTGACATTTTCTTCCATGTGTCTACGTCGAGCTTTCTGATAAAATCTTTCAGCAGTGGGTGGTTCCGGTTCAGAGAATATTGAATTCGGCTGTTTTTAATTTCTCGATTCCAAACAGGATGCTCCCCATTTGTGACAAGTTTGGTGCCTCTGCCTAGATAGGCTCTTGATGAGGGGCTGACTATTGAGGGTAAGAGTGCTTTAAGCTTTTTGAGCACCTGATGCGGTGGTTGTGCTGATGCTTTTTTTACATCAATCTTCCACTCAGCATCCATCTTGTTAGAGATGTCAATTCGGACTCTGCATAATTTCGTAAGATCCGACTTTGGCGCAAGTCTGAACCATGTACCGTGTACTATCAGTCTTTGTTCCCTGTACACGTAGAAACCCTGATTTTTTTTATATCCACCCGGGCCACCAAGCGTTTCCCACTCTGTAGTGGTCACCTTTCTGTGGTGTGGAAGAGTGAAACACTGTATTGCTATGCTACCGGACGCTGTGTTGATTATCTCTGGTTCTAGTGGTGATTTTTGGATGCTTGCATTGTCTTCGAGAAACGGATTCCAAGCTTCTAAATACGTTCCATTTAATGCTATCGTGATTTTCTGATTTTTGACTTCACCATGAAGAAAGCGATGAAAAACTAACTCTAGATGCTTACATGCTTCAACCAATTTTCGATTTATTTCTGTCTCTATAATTTCATTTTTTAATGTAGTTGTGTCGTATACCCTGTCGGTTGATTCCCAGATTACGAGCGTTCCATCACCAATCAATTTTTCGCTCCAC
This sequence comes from Postelsia palmaeformis, assembly GCA_037834295.1. Classification (NCBI taxonomy): domain Eukaryota; class Phaeophyceae; order Laminariales; family Laminariaceae; genus Postelsia; species Postelsia palmaeformis. The sequence goes on along the minus strand of JBBMHQ010092651.1, from coordinate 5,527 downwards.
CTGACGTCATTTGGTGAAGTTGGTATCTTCAATTCCCATCTGTTTGTTTTTGCCACATGATCAAGATCCCAGACGGCCGAAGAAGCAATTGAATCCTTCTTGGTGAATACAGTTAATTTTCTGCACTGTGAAAACGAGGCTGTTTTAAGTCCAAGACCAAATCTGCCTAAATCTTTTTCATCTCTTGCATCTAATGGGTTCTTCGAGCCTGGGCGCATGGCGATTTGAAGAGTATCCCAATCCATTCCTGTGCCGTTGTCCAGAATGCCAATCGTTAGATTGTCTGAATCAAGCTGGGTAAGAATTTTTATGCTGCTGGCCCCAGCGGTGATTGAATTGTCTACGATGTCTGCTAGCGCGGTACCTAAGTCATAACCAAAATCGCGTAATCCTTCTATGAGGGTAGAGGCGTGTGGTTCGGCTAGGAGGATTGAGTGTTTACTTTGTGTCTCTAATAGGTTCATTTGAAAATCTAATTGCACTAACCTAAAAAAGCTAACGACCACTTCAAGTGTTACTTGATTATTGGATTTATAATCTGTTGGATTCTTCATGTTTACTAACTTCTGTACTACGAAAAAATGGCTTCAATTTTATTTATTGCTACCTGTTGGTTTCTTGCGCTGCAACAAATCCAATGTTTTTACATCTAAACTCAAGCGAAGGAAATACCTGTTTCTAATTGTCCCGCACCATTGATAGATACCGGCCTCGGCCGCTTATCAGACGGTCGCATCGTGTAGAAGTTGTTGACATAATCAGAGTGACTTGATGTGAGTAAGAAGCTCATCAGAGGCATGAAAACGTCTGGTTTCCGCACCTAGCGGCGCTGTCCTCTCTAGCGCTCGCTGTTTGATACTCCTATCGGCGTGCAGGTATATCTATGTTGTCTCCACACTCTCATATCAGAGCCATCGCGCGATGCCAGAGCTGTGTAAGCGATCCCAAATTAGGCGTCGATTGACTTTGTCTGCGTGAGCTGGTCTTTCACGTTCCAGGGTAACAACGCTTCGACATCGTCAACGTTTTCAATACTGGCAATATGCTTGCACAGATGCAGTATGTACTTGAATGGGTCAATACCGTTGGCCTTAGCCGTTTCGATGAGCGTGTAATACAATGCACTGGCGTGCGCACCACTATGCGTATCTGCAAAAAGCCATCCCTTCCTCCCTATAACAAAGGGTCTGATGGCATTTTCAACTAACACATTACTGATCTTGAGTTGGCCATGAGCGCAATATGCAATCAGGTGCTCCCACTGGTTCAAGGTGCTATAGAGAAGAACCTGACATTCGATGCGGAAAACTCTGACTGATTACTGGAGAGCACGATAGACTCGGTGCTCTCAACGCGCCAATCTAGGCTCGACTGTCCACGCTCTGGAGCGTCATAGTCATCGCTATCACTTTCAATGAATATCTTTGTATTGCCCCAGAGATCATTGATGAAATCGTAGGAAGGGTCTCTGCTCTGTCCTGTTAGTTGCATCCGGAACGTGCCATCTTGGTTTTGTGTAGAACACGCCCAGAAAAACTCTGCAGATGTTATTGATCTGCCATTGAGCAGGGCGTTATAAAGCCGAGATGTGTCGGTCTCAAAACCTGTGATTGGAGCTGTTGTGTTGTCTGATGCGCCTGGTATGTCAGGTGTATTAGGTACCTCTGGCGTATTGGGTATATCAGACGAACTAGCAGTACCAGTCGCATCAGGACTGGTGGTCGTAGAACCACTATCAGGCGCAGGAGGCGTTGGGCTTGGCGTACTTATTGATTGCTCGAGCGTGTCAAACGGAGAGCTCACAGAGGTGGTAGTCGCGCTGTTCGACGTGGAGTCGCAGCCAACCATGAATAGTACTATCAGAAGCAGTAAAGGTTTTCTCATCGCTTGAGTCCTGTATGGATAACATTCCCGGTGTTGTGTGTAGCGCGTACTTTGAACTGAGAAATCTGTGTGGCTATTTCACCAGGAATCGACAGACTGATTTCAAGACGAATTCCTCCACGACTCAGTGCTGGATACCTTTTGCCATTCTTTTTTTGCGCGGCTAACATGGTCAGTGGCGATACTCTGCGTGATAACCATCTTTTCTCATTCACAGTGGGGTTATCAAAGACGACGCCGTTTGCACGGCGAATCCTGCCTTTATGGTTTTGCGGGTACAAAGCAATCTTGTTGATGCGTGCAATCGTGTAACTCCCACTGTCGAACAGAGGTACTTCAATTATTGTTTGCTTATCCTTCGATAAAGCAATAAGGCTGAGCCCGTTTTTGTAGAAGGCTTCCACTGCCGTGTTCACTTGTTTGTTAATAAAAGTCGCGTCTTCTGTCGTTGTTTCGACAATTCCTTTTAGAACGGTGAAATTGATGACGCTGTCTGTAGATCCAGCAGTACGCGATTTCGAAGACACGTACTGACGATCTGATGGATGTAGGGCTTTGTTGTTCAGATGCTCGAATCGCTTATCAATGATGGCAAGGCCTGGATGATTATTCAGCTGCTTGAAGCTGTTTGTAAATCGACTCGATGAGTGAAACCCGACGGATACGTTGTCCAATTGTTGTTCAAGTGCCTTGCGAACTTGAGGGTCAAGATCGATGCCCACTGCTACCTCGAAAACAACGCTCTCGTGTCGAGCTCCGTCTCTCCTGGAACCAGTTTGGCTGTTGCGTCGTGGTAGTGACGACACATGGGTTGAGTCGTTACTGATAACGCGAGCTTCATGAAGCTGAGGTCCTGTTGCAGGGTTTAGTAGCGATGCTAGTGCACGGTGGAATTCCTGCGTTTTTTGTCTGTGTGAGTTTGTCTGCGAACGGGTCAAATCAATTCTTGCTTGCGTTCGCGCCAGCAGGTCGCCATTGGCGTTTAACTGGGGTGGTCGAGTGCGCGCATCGGGCTGAATCGAATTCTTGCACAACGTAACGCGAGTACGTAGCGTCACTGATCCATCAGTTGCTACCACTGGCGCGCCAATAGCAATGGCACTATCCAATGTGCCTCGTGTTGCCTGTCCTTGGCGATTTGCAATCAGTTCGTCACCTTCAAGTACCACCTCACTCGTAAGGTACGCACCAAACTTCTGAGCGATCGCAGAATTTGCGGCATCATTAAGTGCCTCACCACGATTTTTTCCAAACCCGTCTAGCTCATAAACCACTGGATCGCAGTCGTTCTCTGCAATGCGGCTATGCCAGGAGTTTGTAACGCAACCGCTCATCGCCAGGGCTGTTGTCACACATAAACATTGTTTTGTAATAGATAAAATACGCATGGTTTAAAGTCCTGTTGTTAGTGAAGGTTTTGGCAAACAGTGGTGTCTCAGAAGTCGTCGATGTAGGAGGCAGGCCCGGTAAGGCTGCGAGGTGTGCTGACAGTGGTTCTTTTTGACTGGGAGTTCTCAGTCGTCTCAGTCGTTAATGTTCTTTGTGTCAGTTGACGTACTTTCTCAGCTGAGTCCGGTGTCCAGGCCATCACGGTGGTCATCATCGGGCTACCAGAGATGGGGTGTGTGCCTTTCCATTTGCGGACAGTGACAACGCCTGTTAACTTTGTTTGAGCTGTCTCTGCTGTGATCTGGCTATTGAACGTTTGCGCGTCAAACACTTCGTTGCTCCCGTTAGCGTATTCAAGGTATGAGTTTTTGCCTAAATCGCTGCTGCTGTTGGACGTCACGGTCTCTGCAATGAATCGCGCCATGCGATTCCGTGCAACCAGCTCGTTCTTGCGTGAGGTTATGAAATCTTCACTTCCTCTGTCGTGAGACGCTGCACTGATAAGCACACGCTGGCCTTTTTCATCACGCCATACCCTTACGCCGTTAAACGTTGCCAGGCTGGTAGAGTCGTTAGCAAGGCGCTGTGTAAGCATCTGTCTAACAGGCTGCCCAGGCTCTGTGGCGGTAAGTTGGAACTTCAGGGTCATAGAAACTACGGGCAATGTCGGCAAGAGCGGGTGACCAGACTATCCCTACCAGAACGATATAGTCGCCGCGATCGTCGTAGCCTTCAGCATGAAACATGGGGGTAGCGCCACTGATAACTTGTGTGGCTTTGGAGCTCATCTCGTTCAGCAGTGCATTCACAAGAGTCGCTACTTTTCTCTTTGCGAGTTCAGGTGATACACCGGTGCCGTCCCAATCTGGATAGTGCCGTCGCAGTTTTGCATCGAGCTCTGCACTCATCAGGCGCTCGCCTTTTTGAACCAGTGAGAGTTCTTTGTGGAGCTCTACAATGGTACCCAGCTTAGGCGCGCCGGCGCCGCCGCCTTCCAGCATGGTTAAACTACGCTTGGACTTAATGTCTGTAGCAATGGTCTCTGCCAGTTGTGCTTTTGCGTTTAATTCCGCTTTCTCAAAAGCCACGTTGCGGGCATTAACCCACTTCGAGTCAAACGAGCCTCGTACCACGGCGGAAGAGCTTTGCAAGTACAGCGTTTTTCCGTCTTGAGTGTTGATGCCCTCAAAGAAGTCGTTTTCAGCCAGGTAGTTCTGCCAAAGAACTTCAGGGTTGTTTTTTGTGGCAACCGCAATTTGATCAGCGCCATTTTGCTGAAGTGATTCGGCAAGGGAAGGGGTGGTTTGTGCCAGGAGCGTTGTGCTGCTGAGTAGTGTGATTAGTGTGAGGGTGTATAGGGTCGTGCTGAAGTTTATTAATTTGGGCATAAATAGGGTTTTTCCTTATGGGGTAAGTGGTGAATTACAGATAGAAAGAGAACGTGCAGATACGTCTTGGTGAAGCGCTGCGTGTTTGGCAATAGCGTTTTAGAAGCTGTTTATGACGATTCTTGATGTCGTCAAGGTTGTGTTGGTGCGAGCTAGTGACTAACGAGGTGTTATGCGTCTGGGTCCAGTGTGTGTCTGAATCGCGAAAGAATCCTTCGTGTATCTCTGAAGCCTTTCGAGTTTTTCAGTGAGGCGTGAATTCACTCACAACTACAGTAGTTTTATGCGCTCAACAGTTGCGACTAGCGAGTGTTTGTTCTCATTTTCCAGGCGCTGGCTCCCGGCAATTTCAGCTGCAAGCGTAAGCCTTTCGTCACACTAGGGTTAACTCACTCAGGCAACTCATCGTCATGCACAGCCACTGACCACTCTTGCAAAGTTAGTGCGTCAATGCAGCTAAGTGTGCCAGCCTCAAAGGTATCTATCCAAAAGGTATTGTGAGCTTGCGTGATGTGTTCGATGGGTGTGTGCCCGCAAAACGTTCGCCGTTTGGAACGTTTGGGATGTAAGCGCGCTTTGCCACCGAACAGCACCTCTTCTATATCGTCGCGCCCCCATAACAATCGACCCTCTCCCGCAGCAATATCGCTAGACTTCTCAAAGAAGGCTTGAAATTTTGATTCAGCCCAGTTGAAGGGCTGTTCTGCGTGCACAATGCGAAAAGCGTCTGCATCATCTTCATCACCAATATCCAGGCACACAGGGTAATCACGCACCTGTTCTTGTAGCCAGGCAAGATCCCGCTTTGAGTTGCGTAGTGATCGCAGGGTAGCAGGCCCTCCATTTTGTGTGTAACTCCAAACAGC
>JBBMHQ010092639.1:10866-23102 GCA_037834295.1 Postelsia palmaeformis | reverse complement strand
GCAGTCTGTACATTGCATGTCTAGTGTCTGGTGACTTGTTTCACAGCGTCGTCGTCACTCGACGCCAACCCATCCAGGGGGTAGGGGAGCAGGTTTCTACCAAACGTTCTGTAATGCCACACCACCGAATCCCAAGCACGATATTGAAACTGAAAGTTTGGTCAACTGTAGCTATACGAAGTACACGTTTGTATGTCTGCAGTGACCACTATATTATGAAAGGAGCACGCGCCACTGGCGGTACTGTAGCGTATGTTAACATTGCACCGACCTTTGAACTATTCCACCAATACTGTACGAGGACGAATCACTCGTAAATTAGTAGAGTCTCGCCACCCTCAGCACTCAAGTCGGTATCTCAATCTACCAAACCATCCAAGCAGAGGTGAATGGCGTAGAGTTTGGATTCGGATTGAGATTGGGGTCAAGGTGAGGGTTTGGGGCGGTGAGTCGATTTGCGCATCAAGCAGAGAAGTAGCAACATCATCGGTGTACTGTTTTCAGTACGGTAGTTTAAACTAAAGGTTGGCGCGTTTGGCTAATTTCACGGGACCACTATTAGTGACGCGTGCAGCGTTTTCGCTTGAACACGTGTACTCAACAGTGTCAATAGATACATGTGGATAGAACGGTAGGTACGGAAGAATAGGCGATGACTATGAAAACAGCGGCAATGCTGCCAACGGATGTACGGCATTGTTTGGGTGCCGGTATATAAAATCAACTATTCCATAAAGTGATTGATCACTCCAGATTGAGCTAGTTGTTTTCATGAGTTAACCATACTGTTTATAGTACCAATGAGCAATGCATATAAATTCAAGACATTCATTGAAACCCAGTTACGAGCCACACGATATATATATGTAGGCCTTGAGAATTGGATGAGGGTACGTAAGCTTTCGAGCCGGGATTGAGTTGGAAATTTATACCTCACTCTGGCCGGAAAAAAAACGGCCGTCTGGTGTCCAGACCACACCTAAACCCACATAACTGCTCTGAGATTTTCCCCCACAAACGATGTCTTCCCGCCACGTTTGCGATACACGTTGAATATGTATCCGGCGAGCAATGAATAAAAACAAACACTGTACAATAGTTCACACTACAGCACTCCAAATTCCCTGTGAAACACACCCCTCCGCGAATGCTCGAAGCAGCTGACTCTCTCGTCTGCGTGAGGGGAGTGTAGACACCGAGCCATGCGTCTGTGAAGGAATTTCGACTGAGGATACCATATCCGTCTGGTATGCCGCTTTTGTTTCAGGTGAAGCACGTCTCACAAGTCAAATTCAAGGTGTGTAACCTTCCGCGAGTCATGCAGTGCTATGCAATACACATACACCAATTGGATGCGTGTTACTCTACCGAAGATCTTGATGGATTGGCGACTGTGAACGTTATCGCCCAGGGCTCTTTTTTTAAAGAGGTGGTGCCAGGTCCGTGCTGGAGGACTTGCAAGGTGGTCGCAGCTTGAGCTTTGTTATCATGATGTTTGCGACTGAAATTGCTGCCTGTTGGAGTTTCAGGAAGTCTGGCGAGCGCCGCCGAAAGATGGATTTAGGAGGGACCGAAAAAAAGGGGGAACGCAGAAATTCCTTCCCTCCGTGTACGGCTATTAATAATCTGACCAATGCTACAACACTGCTGTATATCTTGCAACGCGTGCATATCAACCTGGTCAATCACAAAAACAGTGTGATATATGAATAACACAAGCTTGCGCGTACCCTCCCCGATCGCGACCATAGCAACCTGGCCAGTGATACAAGACAGTTTGCCTGCGTCGACATCTTTCCGGGCCCCACGCGATCAACCTGGCGAACGGCAGAAGGCACTTTGCAGCGACCGTAATCGCGAAATTGAAGAGCAAGATGTCTGGCGGGTTTCATACCGCTAGATACATCATTCACGAAACAATACATTAGACTCGGACCGAGAACCCCAACCCCTGTGTCGTGAAGTGACTGTTAGGACCCACGCATACCATACTCAGGAGCGGGTGACCTGCCCACCAAGCTACAAGGTAATAACGTACGTTGAGAAGGGCTCGGAAGTTCTTGGCTTCCCACGAGGGTCCGTGGCGAGGGGAGTCCCGCGGAAGACATAGCCACATGGTGAAATTCCACGAGACCGAAATTGTTTATCAGGCCTTTGTTTTGTTTTTACTAGTGTACGCGAGCACTACCCTCCGGTCTATCTCCGCACGTGGCTGGGAAGGTCAGTCAGTGGGCAGTACCATACGTACCTCAGCACTGGATGGTCAGTGGGTGGTGCGATATAACCAGCTCCGACTGAAAAATCTCGAATATGGCAACAAGGCCGTTGGGATCAGGAAACCTGAGCTGTCAACAAAAATTACGAATGCTACCGTGAAAGCAAATTTGGCGGGGGCGGGGGGAAAGTGTGTATAGTCACAGAGCACCGCACACCCACTGAAACCCCGACGAAAAGCAAGGATTTCTTACTCGGGGAAGAGACATTTTTATGTAAGTACAGTTTGAGATATTACTAGATCCGAACAGATGGCCACCTTGATGAGACGCAGGTATGCGTGCCTGGAGCTTATGGACGCTGCCCAATGAAAGGAAGGGCTATCCAACTATTCCCGAGTGAATTATGGAGGGCCGGCAAACATTTCCCCGAGAGAGATATGTAGTGCACCTATTTGCTGTATAGGTCGAAATGCGTACGGAGGTATATGGACATGAACTGTGTTTTTCTACTGGTGGATTGTACAAGAGCGAGGAGTCAAACGACTCATGAAACATTATGTTTTGTCGAGCAGAAGACCGAAGACGTACTGCTGACGACGCTTGGTGTAAAGATATATATTGTATGGTATTGCGCACCTACCTATGGACCGTCTGTTGCTACTATGCAGTTAGGTATGCTTCCACCTGTGTTCTGGTCACTCACACGAGGTGATTGGATGGTAGCATTTCTTGTATAGCATGATTGCTCGCCAGAAACCTTCTGAACAAAGAAGAGAGGAGTTGATCATCGAGGCCGGCGATAACGTCTGCCAGGTATGAGGAGCGGACACTTGAAATACACAATTTTGCTGCGATAGGGGAGAGTGGATGACAAAACGGTTTGTGACGTTCGGCGATCAGGTAGGAATCTGATTAAAACAAGTTACGGAAAATCGAAATTTCGTAAGTACCAAAATGCATATTCCAAAGAGGGATAGGTTGTGCTTCGTGGGCCCGGGGAATTCCGGAGAAGAGTATAAATATATTACTGAACTTACAGCAAATTCTGGTAGGGGTATGAAAGTCTGAAAGTCGTCACAGAAGTTCAGGTTCCGCTGCACGCAGTTCGAAGTACCTGCGCCCGTACCCTCACCCCGGTATCAATCAATTGAACCAACCCCACCCCAGTGTGGTGCCACAAGCGAAGATCCATACGGTACAGGTACAGGTACGACTGCCGTGAATAACTTGCAGAAATCCCTATACGTGTGATGACCGCGAAACGTGCCGGGTATGTGCGGCATAGAAGCAAGGAAGCTTCAATGCGTACAACGATGGGAGTAGCACAGTTTGCGCTTTTTTCTTGTCATTGGGACTGAAGCAACGTTTCACTCGCTAATAGCCTCACTTTGCTTTTGCAGTATTTTTTTAATAGCACCTGCAGAGTACCAGGTAGGTACGATAGGCCGAGCTTACATATTCGTCTTATTCATTTTTTTCAAAACCAACTTTTAGTAGAGGAATACATGGAGCTCCTTCAGATGGGACCATCGGACATAGTGGGTGCGGTACCAATGCCGCGTGCGCAGCACACGTCCCTTCTGAAGGCTAACAGAAGTTCCAGATACGGGGGTATAGAGGTTTTCTGTAGAGCTCACAGAAGCTCCGGGAAGATACGCAAAATTAGTACCCGTGCCCGCACCCGCACCGGCTTTCTCTAAAGAGCATTCCAGTATCGTTAGCGCTGTGTCACGGGCGTGCAGAACGTGCAGAACATCCGGGTACGGATATGAATGTCGTGTATGACTTTAATTGGTTCGGGTACGGGTCATACAGGTGGGAATTTCCCGTTTGCTTGTTTGTAGTTCTCGACGTATATACCCTCCGTGGTCCAACATTGTACATTATGTTTTTCGGACGTCATCAATAGGCAATTCAAATACGAACTTGCATATGGCACCCACCTTTTATCGTTCCGTCCTGTTGCATAAGAATATGTATGTTTCGTGCCTTTCATGGACATTTCACAGACATCCCACGGACACCCCACGGACACCTGATGAACAACCGACCGACACTCCACACACGCATCCCAAGGATACCCCCGTGCAGTCCTCCGATGTTCCCCCACGGAAACACCGCGGGGATCCCACAGGCATTTCATGGGCACCCTAGGCACACCTCACGGGCATCCCATAGGCATCCCACGAGGTGTGCATGAGGCGTCGCTGGGGTGCCCGTTTAGCGTTCATCGAGAGTCCGTGGGGCGTTCATATGGTGTCCATTCCTTGTGTGCGTGGGGTGTCCTGCGGTTGTCCACGAAGTGGCCGTACGGTGTCCCGCGGAGTTCTCGTAGGTTATTTGTGCTCAGTCCAAGTATAGTCCACGAGTGTATTTCAGGTGTCCGTTAAGGTTAGGTGGCGTCCCCATAGGGTACCCGCGAGGTGCGCTTGGGGCATCCGTGACGCTTTCCGCGAGGCGCTAGTGGGGGGTGCTCTAGAAACACGGGGAGCGTCCACGGTGCCTTCGTAGTTCGTCCGTGGGGCGTCCGCTGGGTTCTCGTGCGGGACCCATCGGATGGGCGGAGTGGGAAGCATGCGGGGCACTTATTAAATCCCCGCGAGGCGTCCATAGGGAGTCCGTGGGGCATCCGCAGGGACCCCATGGGAGTGCTTGGGGTGTGGTGTGCGCTTGGGGTATCCGTGCGGTGTCTTCGGGGATCCACGGGGGGGGTGTCGTACGTCTGGGGGGTGCCCACGCATTACCCGTGTGCTGTATGTGGAGGCTGCGTGTGGGCAAGCGCGAGGCGTTTTTATGGCGCCATAGGGCGTCCGTGGGGTGTCTATATCGTGTCCGTGGGTCATTTGGGGGGGCGTACGTGGGATGGTCGTGGGGTGGTCGTGGGGGGATTATGGGATGTGGTTGGTGCTACTGCGGGGTGTACATGGGGGCCCATTGGGTGTGTCTGGGGTGCTCTTGACGTCTCTGTATTGCATCTATAAGCATCCTGTAAGGTGTCCTACGGGCGCTCACACAATGCACTTGGGGCGGCCGTGGGGCATTGTCCGGGTGCCCACGGGGTGGGAGTGGGTCATGCTGGTGATGTAGATCACGCGTGGATCGACCGTTGGGTGACTGTTGTGGGGCGTCCGGGGGGTATCGCTGGGGTGTCCATGGGGAAGGGGCACGGGGTGTGCATGGGGCTTCCGTGAGGTGTCCCAGATGGCGCGCCCATGAGGTGTGTCCGGAGCATCCTTGTCAGGTCCGTGGTATGTCCTTGGCGTACACTAGCAGCATAGATATATGGTGTGTCTGCGGGTCATCCATAGGCCAATAATGGGGTGGGCGTTGGGCGCCATTGTGGTACCCGGTTGCCGCCCGTGGGGTACGGGCGATGTAGTCCTAGGGATGACCATGGGTTGTCCGTGGCTTGTCCGTGGCTTGCCTTTCGGTTCCCTTGAGGTGCGACGTCCATGGGGCGCCCGTGGGGTATTCGCTGGGTGTCTATGGGTCGTCGGTGAGGCGTCGGTCGAGTGTCCGAGGGATGCGTCTGGTGGAGTACCTGTGCGTCGCACGTGGATCACACAAGGAGCGCCCGGGCTCGTGAAGCGCCCGTGAGGCGCTCGTGGGGTATGGGGGAGGCGTCCGTGGGGTGTGCGTTAAACGTCGATGGGGTGTCCATCAACATTGTGTCCGTGGGCATATTGTCCGACGGAGTGACCATGGAGACTCACAAACGTATTGAAGGTGAAGGTCGTGGCGGCCTCCATACGCCGGAAGGAGGCAAGGAGATTCATTGCCGAGCGCCTGCTAAAATATGTGAGGAATATCATCAATGACTGAAGCCATTCTTGATTACATGTGCAAACGGAGATGCAACAGCGCTAAGAGCTCCGTATGCCGGGAAAACACTGGGCACCACATACACCCATGTCTGTTTACGTACTGTCGCCCCGCCTTGTTTCGCACGTACGCATGTACGCGATACGTGCTTTACTTCTCTTCGCAGGGTTGACTTCGCCGTGCTACGATTATGTCAGACACTTCACGGCATGTTGGCTCGCAGGGCCTGACGAGTGATTGTGCTGTTCGTGATATGCGCAGCAACAGGTGCAAACATGAACCCTACCTATATGCGTCTACTGGAGTAGTAGTCTACGCGTCAAAGAAAGGTCCGGATTTCGAGAAAACCAAATACATATTTTCTGTTTGAAGTACTAGTATCCACCGATACAATTGCAGCTGGGTGTGATATAGCACACCCTGATTAGTGCTAACCTGTGTCCGCTCGCTAGCGTTATCGCGCTTTGATCGGCACGTTTGAGATTTTTCTCTGTGTGAAGACAGCGAGGTCGATGATCGGCGACAGAGTTGTTTGCTCTCGGCAACCACGTCTGCCTGTTTACACCGTCGTGCTTTCATCGGCACATGTTTACGTGTTTTGATGTATTGGGTCATGTTGAATACACTGCTGCTTTGCCCTCGCCTCGAGTTGTCAACGACATTATACTTGTCTATAAATGCTGTAGATGCTCGAAGACAAATATATATGCTGGGTCTCGACAACACCCCCTTCTTCTATCGATACACGTGACTGCATTTCCCAAGGACGAATTAATGGTGTAGAGCAATATGTATGTGTCATTACCGCCTCTGATCTACTAATACCGTAGTTCCAGAGGGCAACGGAACAGTAAAGAAAGGCATCCTTGCTCCCCACATATGCAAGCCTTAATCGTGTTGATGACTTCCTCCAAAACGTGGGTCGCGCGGTAGATAAGCGCTGGTCTTTACCCATTCAGGACGACTGCAGTTCCCCTATGAGGACAACCCACTCATAACATAACTACTTTGTCTCGAAAACGGGACCACGGTCCTGGAAGGTTAAGCCCCCAGAATATCCGAAGTCACGTTTGGGTGGGAAGAGGCTGGACAAGGATGCTTCCAAGTAGATTTGCATGAGTGCCTAGAAGGCGGGGAAGGGAGACTCGGTGCTCCACCTCACAGCTCTGTCGAGCGGCGCGATAACGCTTCCGAACAATCGCGCGGGTAGGCTGAGGATTCGATCATCTGGCGCAAGATTCCAACAGTGCCTACTGTGCTGCGACCCCGCGCAGGGGGCAGTCGGCGTGTGTGATGCGCTAGTAATACGGTGGCATACTAACCCTTCTGCTATTAATAGTGCAGCAACTATCCTACACTAAGTTCAAGTTATTGTATTGGGAAAACAAGGCGCAGATTCGAAGGGGTTAAGCAAGTATGACATGTGTCAGAAAGCAACAGCTCCATCCTCGTGTCACCGCTTCATGGTCTCTCTCGCATTGCAATATCATTGACTCCCCCCCACCGCCTTCGTGCTAGCGATGTCGACCTGGTCGGAGGAAACCTGACGTGCTCCGTCTCGGCTTTGTAGGGGTGCAAGGGTCTATGGTCACTGTAGAGCAGGGCAACCGTTGCCCTGCTGTTTGCTAGGTGTTTTGTGTTGTATTGATAAAACCTGCATGATACGACAGGCCGGAGAGTGGACTCGTCAAACAACGACGGTCGCCACTAAATTTGTACATACACTGGAAATCGGGTAGACAAAGCAGCCTAACACAGGGGAAAAAACACCGCGAGCCCATCTGAAGTTGCTGTGGTAGGGGATAGGAAGAGTCATAGCACATGACACCGTCATAGGCGTTGAAAAGCGCTGAGTCTAAGTTACGCGGGCCCGTCTACCCCAACCCTCCCGGGTACCACGGCCCCTGTCGCAACGATACCCAACCCAACCCAACCAACTATGCTGTGGCACGTTTGCTACACAGAAACCAATGCCGATGGAGAAAGGCAGACTGATCAAAACGAACCCGATTGGAGCGTTATAACTACACGGGTCAGTTTTCCCTTACCCCCCCTAACACAAAAGGGCCCCCAGCGGTCGGGGTTACGGCCACGTTCATAAGATACCCTGCGCCCTAGATCAAACCGCAGTCTTTCGTACCGCCAGCCGATGAGGTTGTCGGCTTCGCGCTTGTGACCAAGACCGAAATCATGATCGCGGCCGAAACCGCCCTCGCGGGTGGACCTACTCTTGGGGGCAACTGCACCGTGCTGTTGGCGCTCTTTGGTGAATCAAGGCTCGTGCTAGAGGGATAATCCACCATGCAGTATGCCCAGCTGAGCGGACCAATGCTCCCACTTGCGCTCCGATAGGTGGAGACCGTGTGCACACGCGATCTGTTCTGTTGAAAGAGCAGAACAGCGGAGCGCACGACGTCCGCCCTATGCTCAACTAAGCCATATTCAAAGAAGCAGAACTAAACTGCCTTACCCTGACCTGACAGGTCAATGACAGGTGAGAGGTCGCGACTGTAGCACTCGAACGGGGCGGTGTCCGCCATGGTAGGACGCCGGCAAGCCCCCCCATCACAGTGAAAGGACTCCCGTCAACCACGAAAAGAGGGTAGTCACACTCCAAGACACGAGCTGCCTTGTCGGTGGGAGAACAATGTACACTGACTCATGCAAGACCCGCAATAAGAACAGAGACAAGGAGCCAGGAGATCGGCAGTCAAGTAGAAACCATCAGAATAGTACAAGGGCTCATGAAGAAAAATTAATACGCAGTCTCCTTGTACAGCAGGAAGCACCGGAACGTGGTGCAGCAGCGACCGTACCACGAGTACAACAAGAACCATTGGAACGTCGGTTGATTAGTATTATTTGGCGGATTGGGGGTATGGGTGGTTTGGGTATATAGGTGAGTTGAGTTTTCGCCACATCCTTGCGTTGCATTATGGGCTTGTGATCAGGAAATACAGCCCAAATCATGAGTTCGCACCGGAACGCCGGTAGTGTGGGTGCAAATGCTTGCCGGCCTCGCTGGCGCGGCACCTGTCGTACGACTAGTACAACAGTAAGCATCGCAACGTGGCTGGGTAAGTAGACGAAGAAGTTTCAATGAAAATAGTTATTATACCCACGTCTGCTCGTATAATGGCAAGACACCCAAAATGCGAGTAAATGGGCGGTTGAGGTGGAGAGGTATGTGGAAGTTTCGCCACATAGCATTGCAGCATGAGCGGGGGGTCAGCAATCACAACGCAAAGTGTAACGGTTATGCGGGGTGTTTTGCACACCTTCTCGCAGCAGCAGCAGCGCTCAACGCACACGGCACCGTTGCCAGTCCCGGCGTACTTGGTGCACGCACATACACGAACGAAAACCTTCTCGTGCTGGTGCGGTTGTAGGCCAATTCAACGAGTAATCGTAGGCAGACTTCGCCTGTCCACAGCAACGGTCGAGCCGTGCCCCCGAGACATGCTGCAGGTGGCGTTGTCAAGCCCACCCTCCCACTGATCAGGGGACGGAGAAGCGGGATAATACCATCTGTGGAGGATGTACATCAATAACAGTGGTGGTCAAAATGTTGTTTGTTTGTCTTTTCAGGTTTACCGAACGGAACCCAACGCTACAAGTACTCGTATGCAGGCAGAATGTGCTTGTCCACAGCGACGTTCGGGCTGTTTCCCTAAGGTATGCTGCAGGTGGTGTGGTCAGGCTCACCCTCCTACCGCCGAGGGGTGAGGAACACGGAGAAGCTCTGCTGGAGAAGTCGTACAGCAGTATTAATAGTGTTAACAGGGGTGACACCTGCTACGAGAAGCTCTGTTTGGCATGTCTACATATACCCGACAGATTTTTCGTCTCCAAATTATGACGAATTTCAGGGTGGACAAGTACAAACCAACATCAAGTACGTGTAGAAAACGTTCGAATGCTGGACAGGCAAGCCAAGCGTCAAGCAATGCTGCCCTTGGTCTCGTGTGTCCTGGTGCGGCGGCTGCGGCTGCTGCTGCTGCTGCTGCTCCTGATTGCAGAAAGTGTTATTGGTTTTCCAAGGAAAAAAGCCTCTTCGAAACGTGTCGTGCGAGAGTAGGGTGCGTCGATCATAGTTTGTCTGCAAGTGCGTATGCCATCGCGTGTGATTCTATTTTTATTTTCGGCCATGGTTGTCCGCTGCGCTCAATGCGCAAGGCGCCAATGTTAATCTCGGCGGGCTCCATGCCTGCAGACGCACAAATGAAACATTTTCGTTGCTGGTGCGGTTGTAAGTCGTAAACTATCGAACGGTTTGGCATCTTTCAGTTAAACCTAACAAAAGCCAACTCTGCGAGTACTCGTAAGTAACCTTGTTGTGCCTGTCGACAGCGACGGTCGAGCCGTGTCCCTCGGAAATGCTGCGGGTGGTGCTGTCACGCCCACCCTCTTACTAATCAGGGGACGGAAAAGCAGGACAAGGTCTGTTGTCGTACAGTACTTGTAGTGGTGCCACCTGCTATAACGGGTTTGCTTTTGAGTTTTCCCTCGTAACAAAACTCAACTCCGCGAGTACTCGTAAGCACAATGTGCTTGTCCACAGCAACGTTCAGGCGGTGTCCCTAATACATGGAATTGGCAGTTGCACCCTTGTACTGGTGAGGGGGCAGAGAAGCGAGAGAAGCTCTGCTGGAAATGTAGTACAATACCTGGTAGTATTAATAGTAACGGTGAAGCCTGCTACGAGAAGCTCTGTTGGACAGCAGCGCAACACTGTCGAATTTCCCCTCGCACATGCTTTTACCTACGCTATTCGGGGAATGGTAGT
This sequence comes from Postelsia palmaeformis, assembly GCA_037834295.1. Lineage (NCBI taxonomy): Eukaryota > Phaeophyceae > Laminariales > Laminariaceae > Postelsia > Postelsia palmaeformis. Next base: position 12,278 of record JBBMHQ010092639.1, on the reverse strand, counting down.
GATGGGCGTTTGACACACCTTCCCGCAAATGAAGCCTCCTTCCGACCCCTATTTAGCGCGGAGTTCTTTCGAGAGGAAGTGTGAGCCCTTGCGTCAATAACTCCTTGTGCACAGGCCGGGTTTCCATGCTTGCGAGTCTTTCCGATCGAGCAGCAATAGGTGTGGTACCTTTCACGTCGTCAAGAACTACCTCATTGCTGCTGTCGTTTGAATGAAGAGTACTTCGATATACTGTGGATCAGGAAGCGACCCTGCCATAAAACGCCACAGAACCCATCGCAACCCGCATGAGGCCAAGACCCTGCAGCCAGGAGCGACTTTGCACGACCGTTTGCGAGCGGCGAGCAACGACTTAACTTACGCCGTTAACCAATTGCGTTGAGCGAGCCATGCCTTTGCAAGATGGTCTTACTTTGTTACGATCGATGCACTGTAGCCAATTTGTGAAATATCTCGCAGCTCGTACCAACTCTGGCACAAACGATTGCCTGAAAGCGAATGTCCTGGGGATGAGGGTGGGACGCGTAGCTCAAGGCGCACATCTCCGTTAAAGCCGGATATTGGTTGTATGTGTGTCTGCTATCGATTTGCGCGGTATACACGTCAACGTCGAGGGCGGTTGAAGACCAGATTTTGCGAGGATTGGAGTTTCATTTTGAGGGGGTAGGCGAACAACTTCCGAATTTTTGCATTAGAATCTCTACCGTAGGTAAACCTAGGGAATACAACAAATAATGAACACCACCACCCCCACAGGGCGAATGGTTTCGCCCAGTCTGTAGCCACGAACCCTGTGTTTCAGCAAAAAACTAACATGTGGCATGTCGTACATAATATCGCCAATTGATGCAGTTGATACATACCTGGTACTGGTACGTTCTTGGGGAATTAAACGACGGAAACAATCCCTTGACGTTACATCGCCCCACAAGAAGGAATGTGCATGCACACAGCTTCGACACCGACGGGAGTCTGTTCAGAAAGCGTTGAAAATGAAGAATTCTCGTATCCTATCCAGAAACCAAATTCTCAAAAAAGTTGGGGTGACGACCAAAAAATACAACAATACTGTCCGGCCCATCCTGAAACCTTAGGCAAGAGGTACATCTGGTACCGAGTACGACACCTATGTCACGCCGGGAGGGCAACGACCCCAGCTAGAGTATAAACCTCCTCGCTATACTCCGCGGCTATAATATATTAAACTTAAAACGCAGTGGCCCAAAACAAGGGTGTGGGTGCCCATTCCGGCCCGAACAACAGCACCCCCTGCAAACAGACGATACTTCGTTCAAAGACGATTCGCTTTGGCGACAAAGGACCCGACTTCAAGGGGGCGCTATCATACAAAATATTTCACAGAAAGAAAATAAAGACGGAGGGGGGGGGGGGGGGGGGGAAAAAGAGGTCCT
>JBBMHQ010092639.1:0-10856 GCA_037834295.1 Postelsia palmaeformis | reverse complement strand
CTTCTGGTTAAAGCACGACAGCACGAGCTACAGTATAACCTCTCGCCAACAGACCATGGATTGCGCTACACTAACGCCTAACCACAATTTCATGTATTTTTGCTACGGTCGTGCACTCAAGAAGGCCTCAACACTAAAATCTCTCCTTGCAACGACAAGGCGTGTATACTCTCCAAACTTTCGGACAAGTTCTCCCCTTATAATAAAGCTGCTCGACCTGCGAGTCGCGAGCCGGATGAATTTCGCCGAAGCAGCAATCCGAGAGAAACTAAAACAAACAAATTCGAAATTCGAACGGCCTTTGAAAGAGTGAGATACAGAGCGGTCCAGCTGCTGCAGTTGTCTCAAGCGGCTTACGGGCGAAAAAGACATGCCGAACTAAGCTGTTGCCGATGCATCCGTCACGATGCGAGCAAGCAGCGCCATGCAGGACGAACACCAAACAAATCCGGACCCAAGCAATGTTTGATAGGTAGAGTATGTGATACAACTCGCCCCTAAACCCGTCAAACAAAAAGACGTACAAAGAAGGCCACACTTTCACCACGTATACTACCGGAGGGGGCATGGCACTAAGAACTCACCACGTACCCAGAACACGAGTATGCTCCCACGTTTGCCCGTCCTGTTTCGTTCCCACTGCTACGTCCCCCTGTAACAACGGTAGGTCACTCAATCCTGCGCAACAACAACCATAACGGCTAGCCCATGTCTCGACCGGGAAAAAAGAGCATCAAAACACGAACAGGATTTTCAATCCTTGGGAAGTTCGAACGCCCGCGGTGTATCCGAAAAATACCCCAAACCAAACAACCCGAATAACCCACGTGCCCCCAAGGCAACAACAATACCATGACATGAAAAAAAAACTATTACGGCGGGCCATAGTAAATAGGATCAAATATTGTTACTAAAAGTAGTTGAATATATAGTCTTTTGTGTAGAACCCAGGTCCTATTAACTATGGCCCCCCGTAATATTGATAAAGCTTAATTATGGGAAGCTAACGGCGCGACTGCAGAAAGAGCCAAGCTGTCAAGGTTCACTGTTAGTAGAAAACAAAAAATCCGGCTGACCACAAAAAACAAAAGAAAAAACGCTGCTTGCACTCACGAGCAGCGGACGGAAACGTCTTTTCCGACTTTGTAATGGCACTATTCACAAGTGCTCTCGGGGGCTTGCAAAAATCATCGAAAGGCCCGGAGTGCCCACCAAGCGGTATCGAGTGTTTGAGCGTGATTCAAGAGACGAAGGGTCCTCGCGACTTGCCGGGCGAACCTAATACCGAGAGATGACCAGTTCCCCCCCGCTATGACCCTTCAGGAACCTGTCGCCGACTTGGGTGCAGCCCCACAGGCCTAGCGAGCGCAGGTTTCGGGAGGCATCGACGAGGTGCCCGAGCCCGTCGTCCGTCGTGGCTCTGCAGAAGGATAGGTCGACGGACTGCAGCGACGACGAGCAGTACCGCGACAAGGCCACCTATTGAAACGGAACACCAAGAAAGAGGCGATGATCAAGCGTATATAAACGGTTACCGGTAACTCAGAACGAAGACTATGTCTTCACTTCAGCCACAAAAAGGAGCCCCTGATCCACCGATGATGCGGCCTCCGCAGCAGTATTTGGGGCGATGCGTCAGGGTTTCCGTATACATGAATGCGTTTCTCAAAAAGGGATTATACCTCTTACGACCGCAAGAAATGGGATTTACCCACCCTCGACTACTGTGGTTGCCGTTGTGCTACCGGTGACTCTTGAATGCATCGCGCTGCACAGAAACCTTATTTTCACTCTATATCTAAGTGTTTTGTCGCCGCATCGGGAGTGGAGTACTTCTAAACGGGTCGACGGACGGTGGCTACTGCAGGACATCCCTCCTGTTTGAGGCAGCACGGGTACGTACTGGGAACAATTGCTGCAGTCGTGGATACGTTTCGTGTGCAACAAGGCAGAACGGAAAGCCTCCAGAGGGCTGCAAAACTGTTTCGGGTACAAACTGCTTGGAAATGGTGTGGTGTCATTTTTTGCTGCGTCAAGGGCTCCTAACAACGCCCTCCGGACTACGAAGCCGTTCTCGCGTATAAACTGCTCGGAATTGGTGTGGCCTTGACCAGTTTTGCAGCACGTAAGGGCCCATCCTAGAGCGAACCTTCGTCGGAAATATACTGTAGTTTCAATTTCAATGAACTTTAATTTGATTTCGAAAACAAAACGTGTTTGGGTCCTATGGGGGAACGGGACACTAGTTGTCAATCAAAAAACAATTCGTATAATAAATAAATTTGCAAGTAAAGCTCCCCGTTAAGAGGGGCCCTTAAGATGGGCCCTAAAGGTGAAGACCTGTCAAGGAGAGGACGGACGGTTCGGGCAAAAACCACTGGCAAGTAGTGCGGGATCGTTTGTGCACCGATGAGCTTTCTAAGCCCTTCCAGGCCTGCCGTCCCGTTCTGGGGACAGGTCATTCGGATCATCGGTAGTCTATCCCCAGGAAGGGACTGTAGTCCTGAAAGGGTCAACACTGCATGCAGTTTGTGTGTTTGTTTGAAGAATGGTCGAAGATAACTCCTTTTTTTCTTTACTCGTCGACATCCGGCGCACCCGGTGTCCGTGCCGATTCTTCATCCCCACAGCAGGAGGATACAAGCTATGTGATCACCAAACCACGGCACAGTAGCAGAGACCCTATATTGTACCAGGTAATGAAGTCAGCAGAGTACACATTGCGACGCCACGTTCATCGTACTGGATACGACAGGCACAGCTTAAACACGCCGGCATGTCCAGATGTATCGAAAAAAAGGAAAACGAGAAAAACGAGAAAAACGAGATAAAAAAAATAAAACCTTACTTGGAGTCCACGACAGGAGTGCGGTCACAACGAAGTTCCTCAGGGGTCGCACAAACGGTTCGGGTATGGACTACGAGTAATTGGTGCGGAACACTGTTGACGGCAGTTAAATTCGAAATTTAAAATCCTCCTAGCACTGAAAAAAATAGTTGGGGACAACACATGACACGAGGAAAAATAGCTCTGTGGGATGGATATATTAATTCGATCGGAAGCAGGCGGCGAAACGGTGGCGGACCCCACACCTCCACCAACCGGGCCCTTTCAACATGCTTTCGACCACTCCAGCTTTTCCTCCCCCCCCGCCCCGCCCCGCCCCGCCCCCTACCTTCTTTACGTATTTTTCATCTTGACACGCCGTGATCAGTCAGGGAAAGATGACGAAAGCACCTACCATCCATCTGCCATCTGCGGGCTACGAAGGCCTTCATGCGCTGCGCCTTGACGCTGCTGAGGCATCACACACATTTGGATCGCCACCCGACACCCTACGTTTCGGGCGGATTGGATGCACGTGGCGCCGGACGCCAACCATCAACCTTTGGTCAGATCGAAGGATGGACGCCACGATGTGGGCGTAGCATATACTCCGGGGCATTCCTTGACTTGACGGTCTCCACACTATGCTACCTTAAGGTGGAGGTTCACCATTTGTCTTGCGCGAGTCTCCCCGCTTCAAGAGCTCACACTATCAGTAAGTCACCAAAAAAATGACTCTTCAGGAAGCTTGATTGGAAGCGCAATGGGTGATTAATACCTTGACAGGATGGCCTGTGAATACAAAGACACACTTGTGCGAACAAAAATGACACTACTCCGACGATTTTGAGTCAAAGAGCCCCATCATTCGGAAAATATGATACTTTAAAGCAAAAAATGTGCTACCTCAATGACGTGACACAAACAACAAAATATGTCACGATACGGTAGGGGTGCACCAACTTCTGCCCTCCGAGGCTGGTGGCTTGAAGAGGTCAACATAGCACCCCAAAATTGAATCAGAGCAAGGCTCAGGGTACAGCCAGCCCGACGAGAAATCTCACATAATGCTGTGTATGTAGGTGCATTACGAAAGAAAAGTGTAAAGAAACTGACGATTTTCCAACGATATTCGACTTATATATATACAGCCCGGTCAGTCGGGGGAAAAAAACCCCAAAAAGTGCAATCCGTATCATAGCCCCCGTCATACTATATTGTTGGAGGAGCACTCCCGCGGCCGAAGTTGCTAACGCAAAAAAAGTGTGCAACATTCAGGCCTGCCTTATGGCGTCAATAAGGCATGCCTTGTTATTGGACGAAAAAGGCCTGCCTTGTTGGGTGAATAAGCCGCGCCTTGTTGGTTATGCATGCTTCATCGGGTAACCACAAGGTACGCCTTATCGGGTGAATACAATGTGCCTTCTCGGGTGAACAGGGCATACCGTATTGAGTAGAAGAAAGCCACGCCTTACCGGGTGAACGCAGCATGCTTTGCTGGGGAGCAACAAGGCGTGTCTCGGTGGGTACATGAATTACTGGGTAAATAAACCAATGAGGCATGCCATATTCGGTGAACGCCTTTTGAGTGAATAAGGGACTCATTTTCAGACCAAAAACACATGCCTTCTTGGGGTGAGCGAAAAATCCATACATTATTGGGTCAACAAAGCACGCCGTGCTGGGTAACAATAAGGCAAACGTCATAACGGGCGAAAAAGGCCTGCTTAATTGGGGGACAATATTGGCTTAATAAGGCATGCCTTATTGGTTAGTTCCTCTGTCGAAAAAGACCTACCAACTCACCCAAAGGAGCGCAGTCCCGTTTGGGGGCAAAGTAGTCTAATTCTAAGTACTTTGTCCCCAGAACGGGACTGCAAGCCTAAACTAGATGCGGCAATAAGGCATGCCGGATAGACACGCGAGAGGACGTTTTGGGAGGGCCTCAATCAACCGCGCCAAGCTCGAAACCGGGAGGAAGTAGTGGGGGTCAACGACACTCCCCCCCCCCCCACTGCGGGCGTGTTTTCCCTACACACATCCAAGGACTTCCTCAATCTCAATGCCCCCGACTTACACACCAGGTCCTACTCTGTCCCCGAACATAAACACCACTTTGATGGAATACTAATATGCAGACGGTTCTTTTGTTCCTGTCAATAGTGCCACCGACGGCAAGAGTCTTGCTTACAGCGAACGCGGCTGTCCCCTAGGCTAGGAACGGAAACCGCGGCGGGAGCGACGTGCGGCATTCTCTTTACTACTGCTCTTCCAGAGGCTACAATTTCTCACCAGGCTGACATCCGTGAGGAGGGCCACCCCCTTCAGGTCCACCGAGCGAAGACTGTTGGAGCAGGCCGACGCCATTGCCTAAGGTTAACAAATGAAACGACGCAAGAAACGGGGGGGCGGGGGGGAAGGGGGGAAGCGGCTCATCAGGGATTTGTTAGCAGGGACATGTAGACTCAGGATGTACCCGGGGACATTATACTAGAGCGGGGCCCCATGTCAATATATTCTCGAGGTGCCGGGGGTACTATGTGCTCTGCGGGTACCCGGGTAATATATACTCCGAACATACCCGGGTACTATTTTCTCCGGGTACCCGGGCACAGTATACTCTGGGGGTGCCCAGGTTCAATACACCCTGGAGGTACCCGGGTACACTAAACTCGGGGCGCACCCAGGTACGATAAACACATGGGGTATAATACGCAGGGCGGGTACACGGGTACAGTTGACACTGGGGGCACCCTCGTACAACATATTCTGGGAAAACCGGGGTACAATGTGCTTGGGGGGTACTTGAGCACAACATTCTTTTGGGTTGTCCGGGTACAAAATACTCTGGGGGTGACCCGGCAAACCATATTATGATGGTACCCGGGCACGAGGTGCTCTGGGGGTACCCTAGTAGGGTTTATTCTAGGGATGCTCTTGTAAAATAGACTCAAGGGGTACCCGGGTGCAAAACGATCTAGGGTTACCCCGGTACAATCTGTTCGGGAGGTGCCCGGGTATAGTACAGTCTGCGGGTAACGTGGTGAAGAATACTCTCGGCGTACCCGGGTACAATATACTCGGGGGGAACCTGAATACGACACCTCGTGGAGATACTCGGGTGCCGTAAGCTGGGCGGGAAACGGGATACAATACACTCCGAAGGCACCCGAGTACAATATGCTCTAGGCTTACCCAGAAAATGAACTCGGGCGCCACCTGAGACCTGAGTACAGCATTCTCTCGTTGTGTCCGGGTACAATATACTCTGAAAAAAGAGCCGTGTACAACTCGCTCCGGGGTTATCTGGGTACAAAATACTCTGGGGATGCGCGTGTAAGAAAAATCTAGGGAGACCCGGGTACACCTTTCTCGGGGTGCGGGAATATGTTTGCTTCCCCGGGCATGAGCTGGTCACCAGGTTGATACCCGGGTATCCCAAATAGTATATTCACTCAAGCAAAGTAGAACTTTATATTAACGACGCGGACAGATAACGGATCGCGTCGGCCCCGACAAATCGTGTCGGCCCCGAGTCGGACTGCACGAGGCTCCCGGCAAGCGCTCTGGAAAGGCTCCCGGTTAGCGGGAGGTTCACCAGGCTAATTATCGAAGACGAAACGACGGAGCGCCGAATCTTAGCACACACGAGGAGAGGCACTGCCGCCGCCGCCACCGCAAATCGATGGAACACAGGGCGGGCATCCACCGGAGGAACAGCGCTTTGGCCCTCGAGGGCACGCCCTGTGATTCCTTTATCTTGGACTTGCGCATTTCAGAAGCAGCATCCTATATACCTGGTATTACTTCCTAGTTCTATGGGAGGGTGTGACCCAAGGAAGTAGCACAATCTCCACCCCGTTTTCGCCTGAAAAGAATAACAAACAAAAGGAAGCAAAACCGGACACTTTCTCACACCCTCCTCCCCTCTCCTCACCCTAACCAAACGCGAAACCTGCCAATAAAATGGCGCTGCATGATCCACACATTGCCGGGCCGGCTGGCAGGTGCACCCTTTGCCCGCGCGACTACAAAGTAAGGCCTCAGGCTCGAGGAATATCTCTCTCTTTTTCTCGCTCTCTCTCGCTCTTTCTCCATCTGTCTCTCTCCCTCTTAAATTTCTCACCGTGACCGTACCGTCGTCCACCTGCACCAGGCCTCGTAGCGACACGCTCGTCAGCTTGGACTTGAGCATCGCGTGTCCCTCGGGAGGCTGCTCATCGTCGGAGACCTCGACAACAATGGCGTCGCCTTCCTCCTCTTCCTCTTTCCCCTCCTCCTCCCCGCCCTCTCGGTGCGAAGACGGAGCACGCCACACCTTCTGCTTACCTTTCTCCTTGGCCTTGGCCTTACCCTTGGCTTTGCCCTTCCCGTTACCGCCGCCGTCGCTCCACGCGACAGCAGCCGAATGGGCAGCGGCGGGCCCAGGTCGTAGACCGTTGCTCCTCGCGAGAATAGCAGCATCCGCTGAGCTGCCGTCATACTGGAAGAGCTAGCAAGTTCGACGGGAGAGAGGTGGGGAAAGGCGAATGTAGGGAGGCGGCCGCGGGGGGAGGAGAGGGGGGGAGAGGGGCTCATTTGTTGCTTGCCTTCAGTAATTTGACCACTGACTACGCATCCCCTTCAAGACGGAGCACCGTTCCTAGTCCTGATAGCAACACCTCCAACAGCCGGGCGCTCATTATATGGTTTCCATATACTGCATGAAATGCTTTTGCTTATTTCAGCCCACCCCGGTTCAGGCTGCCTGAGTTCACCACCTATCTCCTAGTATAATGGTCGTTTTCTCGCTGCTATTCACTACGAGCGACCACAGTAAATAGGACCAAATATTGCGAGTGAAAATGGGAAACAATATAGGTTTTTGTGTGTACCGTAGGTCCTATCACCTATGGCCCCCCGTCATAGTAAGCACACGAGGCGAATAAATAAACACAATGTCCTTACGCAACACGCGCGCATACCATATGTTGCTAGGTACGCATGTACGCACGTACCGATGCCAAATGCACAAGATGCTGCACAGCTATACTAGGCGCAGAACGCCAAAGCAGACGTACACGCAAGCACCCCTGACGATACCAAGCCATCGCCCTTTTACGAAGACTGCAGTCTCGTTTGGGTCAGTTTTGGGGACCAATTAATTCGAGTCAGAGTGGTTAGTCCTCAGAACGGAACAGCAGTAGCAAAGAGGTTAAGAAAGGGTGGAAAGGTGCACAGCAAACATAATGAAAAAAACTCCATATCACACGCACATACAGCGAGAACACATAGCAAGCGTGCGCATGCACCCCTGGCCTAGCGTGAAAAACGGCGACGGCACTTGAGGAAAAAAAACTTCTACAACATCACCAGGGCGCCCGCGATAAGCAACTTCACGAACGAACGAACAAAGAAAAACACACACACACACTACAAACTAGCAGTCGTTTTTCCACCAGAAAGCGTCAAGCTACTTCAATTTAGAGAGGCCTACTTACTGCAGGGGGGAAAAATGAAAACAAACGACCCGACCCGACCCGACCCGATTCGTGATATTTCCAAAACACTTTTTCGAGCAGACAGGGTCAGGGCAGGTCGTGGTCCGTCAAGAGCCGTGGGTGTTATATTGACCCTTTCGACAATGCCAAGTACGTATATTTTTAAACAGGCGATAAGGTGCGTGGTTTTCGTTAAAGCGAGCGCAGCGGTGACTGTTTCGTGAGATGCTGTACTGTCTGTGAATCATCGACACTTTGCGCGGCCTGAAGGACATCCACATCATCCCTGCCCGCCGTCACAATATAATAGTAGTGGACCCCAGGCAGGAAGCCTGTCCTGGATATCGTGCAAGACTACACGGGCTCCTCTCACGCAGCAAACACGAGCCGGTTTACACAGATCATGGACGAAAATTCCGAGAAATATCCAGATCAGGCTAGTGGAAACCGAACGCCTGTCCGACGTGTGTTTACTGTAGGTAGCCCTTCCAGCAACAACAACAACAACATCAACAACAACAACAACAACAACAACAACAACAACAACAACAACAGCAACAACAACAACAACAACAACAACAACATCAACGACAACAACAACGACAACGACAACAACAACAACAACATCAACGACAACGACAACGACAACGACAACGACAACAACAACAACAACAACAACAACATCAACGACAACGACAACGACAACAACAACATCAACAACATCAACAACAACATCAACGACAACGACAACGACAACGACAACGACAACAACAACAACAAACATCCTGGAGCAATTAAGAAGTGCGCGCGTGGTGCTCGTGGAAAAAAGGAGGGCAACCGCTTACGTCAAAAAAAAACTGAGCGGCAGCCGGTGATTACTTGTCATCAAACCTGTCGTATGGCGCCGGCCGTGAAAAGCGGGCACATGCCCAGGCTAAGCGACTCCAACGCGCCGCACAGCTCTCCCACAGACTGGAGGCTGGCATCCGTGAGGGCGGTGCAGTCGGAGACGTCCAGGTGTCGCAGCCTGTGGCCGCACGCCTTTAGGGCCTAAAAAAGGAAAGCCAAAAGCGGGGAGGCGGCTGCAATGGTGAGCAAGGTGGACGGGGACAAAATATCCACCTACTTCGAATCCAAAACGCCAACAACGAATCGTTGTTGCCTCGATTCGCGGTGAATGTAGGGACAGCCACCTGAGAAAACAATCGTGAGATCGCCAAACGCAAACCACGAGCAAGTAATGTGGAGTTATTTTTTTTCTCTTCCGATACACCCAGCAGGCTAGATCGGCCTGGTATAACAATACCGTCACGCTACGCGGACAGCAATCGGTACGCCACCAACAAAAGAACCAGCGCATTGCTGTCACAACGATTGCTGACACCTTTGTTGGTATGCTGCCACCCTTTCGAATCAACTCGTCTAGCAATACGATATTTCCACAATTTTACTTGTCCGCGCCTTCCTCCCCTGATACCAGCTGCCGTGACATCCTGTAACAGTTCTTGTCAGCTCCGAGACGTATCTAAACATAATTCCAATGGCGTCGTAGCACACACCCGACCCGAGGTTTCAGTAGCGTACGGACCACTCACCCCCCTCAACGCCTGGTCGGTGAGCTTTGTCAACCCGCTCACGGATAGCCGCTCGAGACACGACATCCCCTTCAAGGCTTCCAGCTCCAAGGGGCCGAGGTGGATGCAGTCGGCCTTTTCAGATCCGAGACCCCCGAACATCACAAAGGAAGGCACAAAAAGAGTGAGCAAGGTGGTGACCGACACAATGAACGCAGCTCGCTCAGCAAAAGTCACGACTGCTGACGCAAGGATTCCATGTGCATGCGAACGTTCGGACCCGGATGTCCCCCCCCCCCCCCCTCGCAAAAAAGAGTCAGGCCAGCCAAGAACAGCGAAGCCGGTCGAGAAAAGCGAAGCACATGTCCCCCCCGCCTTACTTAGAGATTCCGCCGCCTCCTTGCTGAATACGTAGACAGAATATGACCCATTCTCCTTTGTTAGAACCCCCACGTTACTTATTCGTGTATCCAATACCGGTATATACGTTCTGACAAAAACGGCTGAAGGCGAAGAACAAACTAAATGAGCGCGATATGGCCACCATTGTACCACAGAACAACAACAACAACAACAACAACAACAACAACAACACAACAGCAACAACATACAGACTCCCCACCGAAGCCGATTTCTCCAACACAAACTCTTCTTTTGCATTGTATCATCCGAAAAATTCGCTATTACTGATGTTACGGTGTGTCATCCCAGGCAGTTTCTACAGAGAACACGGACACGGGGGGCCCTCTCTCACCAACGACAGTGACGTCAGCGCGCTACCGACCGGTCGTTCGGCGTCAACCATGCTGTCCAGAGCCTTCCGCGTGATTCGCGAGTTCGCCGGGATTTCGAGGCCTCTGAGCCTTGGGCAGCACGATAGCAGCCCCAACAAACCGGCATCCGTGATCCGATAGGTACCTTCAGGCCAACCAATCGGCCGCGCGATGGAGTAGTAGGGGGGGGAGGGGGGGGCGG
>JBBMHQ010092638.1:25402-38881 GCA_037834295.1 Postelsia palmaeformis | reverse complement strand
TTTCCATGCCGCGCTTGTGACGAAATTTCCCACCAATAACCTCGGAGAACTGACTTGGTACACGGGTTGCGCTTTCGGGCGCAACTGGGAATTAGTGACATTGGAGATTACGTAGCAGGCGTTCATTGAGAGCATATTGAATCGTTTTGGCGTGGACTCATCGTCTGACATCCCCACAACTCCCGGTGTGGGACTAGGTCCAAGAGAGGAGAACGAATCGAGCGGAGACTGGCCGTACAAGGAGGCTGTGGGCAGCTTGATGTCGCTGTCAACCATGACGAGGCCGGGTATCGCAAACGCTGTGCGCGCTGTTGCACGCCACTTTTATAACCCCACCAACAGGCACTGGACGGCAGTTCTGAAGATTATGGCATACCTTTCACGGGACCAGGGGTATGGGTTTAACGTTCTTGAGGGGTTCGTGGTTGGACTTGACTGCGTATAGTGATGCCAACTATGCCCACAAGTCTCACGACAGGCGTTCGGTATCGGGGACGGTTGTTACCTTGGGGGGTGCGGCCGTGAGCTGGGCAAGTAGCACGCAGAGATGTGTAATGATGTTCACAACTGAAGCAGAATACGTAGCCCTAGGTGAAGGGGTGAAGGAAGCTTTGTTCACAGGCGCGGTCTTGTCGTTTATTCGTCCATAGTTAAACGGATCATGCGTCCGGGTGTACTAAGACAATCAGGGGGGCATAGCGTAGTCTGAGAACCCTCTTAGTTCTGCCCGGAGCAAGCACATCGACGTACGTTTTCACTTTCTTTGGGAGCTACTCCGTTCGAGGAAGATTGATATTGAGTATGTAGCTTCGGAGAGCAGCATGCAGATATTCGGACGAAATCCCTTGCTGCGACCCCCTTCGAATCTCACCGTAGGTTGCTGTTGAATGTGCCGTTGGGGGGTGGATAGGGTTATGAGCATTCAGCGGTTAGTAATATTGTTTGAGTAGTGCGAGGAATAATTTATCAGGTCGCCGCCCCACGCTATTTTGAGGGGCGTGGGTGAGTCGGGCACCACTTGGCATCCCATGGTTATGGTCTGGAATGCGGCCGTTGTTTTTATTGCAATGGTTTCGAGTATATGCGGTATACAGGGGGTTTTTGCCGGTTGTCCGGGTTTCCCCCTGCGGGACTGTATTTGTCTGGTTTCAGATCCTGGTTTTCAAGAATGTTCTTTCGGTCTCGTCACTGCTGTGAAGAGCCAGGGAGGGTGTTCGTTTGAGGTCTTCCAGCATTGGGACGGTTATATGAAGTAGAGGATTGCCCAAACATTGAGAGGCATTAATATCCATTTCTGCCGAGTATGTCATGGCTTTTAGCCCACTCACTCTCCTCGATGCTTTTCTCATACAACGATCTAAGGAATCTCATCAGACCGCAGGGCGGTTAGACATCCAGACTTGGGACTTACGAATACCATAGTTGGCTTCCCTCTAAATTCCCGACAAAACCCTTCAAACATTCCCTCGGCGATTTTTTTTCAAATAAGGACAGCACACGCCCTCAGGCGCTTCCTTGTCTCTTTCTAGACTCATCAAACGCTAAATAAAAAATCTCATCATGAAAAAATTAGTCCTCCAGATTGCTATATCACAACTCACAGCAGTAGTCATGCCAATCAAAATGCAATCATGTCAAGAAATTTAATGTCAGATATCGCTAGGAACCCCGTTCCCCCGGACAAGAGTCTTCCCTTATCCCCTATTCCCGCCATAGATACACAGATCGCGACGGTAAAGCGAGATGGCATTTATTCCCTCACTCGAAAAATTATTTGACTTTGAGACTACTCGGGTAAAACACCCAAAAACTCTTCGTGGAATCAATATCGTCCAGATACTCAATTCAAAAACACAAGGAATGAAATCATTCATCCAGATTCACAGGCAGTTACATTTTGAATGAAAACCACCTCAATACCCCAGACACTACTGCTAGTGCCTCCGCTGTGGCTGCCTCTCCGTCCGGTTTCGTGGCGAGGGTCATCCAGCTTATCCTCGTGGGTGAAATCAAACGTCGCCTCCGCATCATCGACGCAACACACACAAGGGATGGGGCGTGCAATCGAGCGATTAGGTCTGCTCCGGGCATTTCGCTTATCCTATGTGTTCACAGCTTGCCAACTCCCCCCTTAAGTTTCAAATGCCACCGCAAAAAAACAGTGATCGTAGCTGGTCCCACATCAAACCCGCATGCATTCTTCCTCGACCACTATATATACTGCTGTACATACTTGGCGGACATTTACAGCAGTACTTGCAAGTTGCTTTCGTCTCAGCTCAGCAGCATTGTAATACCGGGGCAACAGACACTGGACAAGGGGGTGTTCCTCTACAGTGCAGTCACAAGATAGTAGCTCGTGCAATGAATATCCTGATGCTTCGTTTTCTATTTTACTCTCTGTTCGTACACACACGATAATCGAATGATACGTGTCCGACATCCAAGCAGTGTATGCTGCTGGCAGTATAACAACAACAGCATGTGAGTGGTATACCATTGCAATAATCAAAAGACCCTTTCCACTGTACGTACGTTCGGCATACAGGGCAAGGGTCCACGATTCACTTCTGGTTCAGCGCAACTCCACGTAGAAAACATCGAATCTTTTAGTACAGCCAATGCCCTTCCCTACTACGGCCGTCTCTAAGCGTGATACTCGGATAAAGCTGTAACCCGCATCCCATGCCCATATTTGCCCAACACAGTGGCAATGATCTCCAGGGCCCTCCCCTCGTCAAACACTCATCATGGTGTATAGAGGCACACTATCATAATCATTCGTTTTGTCTCCAGCGCGCACGCTCGAAAAGCACAAATTACGAATCCAGCGAGATTTCAACACTCGACCCACTATTGGGAATTATATACTACTACCTGCTAGACAACGCATTCAGCTCGATTCAAAAAGGATGGACCACTGAGCGACTTAGTCACTGCTAGATGGGGGGGGGAAGAAAGCTGGGTAGGGAGGAGCTGGGGGGCATACGTTCTTACGCTATATAGAATGGAGGCCATGCATTTCCGTACGTATTTTCTCAACATTTTTAGAGGTAACTGGTATTAGATACCGCGTATCAGTGTTCGATGGGTATTTTAGTCACGAGCATACCGCATTATCAATATCATATTGAAAACTTGATTGTTCATTATTCAACAATTGGACACACTACAGATGCTTGTACCAGATACAACATGACACTATGGTGCTCCACTGGCCGAGCAACGCAATGGACATGATGGGGCTGCCTGCGCTGGGCAAGCAAATAAAAAAAAAACCATCTAGCATCAGCGCGTATCGGCCGTCGGTGCCCACAGTACAACATCAACGTAACTCGACTCGGCGCCAACTTTGTGCACTTGGCTTCGGAACTGCATCCTTACTCGAATCCTCAGCCACACTACTCGAGTTATCCTGCGCTATGATGTATCCAAGATTGCGTATACAGTACAAAACGGAAAAATGAAGAATCACCAGCACTACTCGACGTTCTACATTTTTTCATTTACTCTTTTAGTACCTCCATCTCGTACTCGTACTCAAATCGATGATCAGCCAGAGCGCTCGACCAGTCAACAACCATAGAACAGGCACAGACGTCTTTGTCCTGCAGGGCGTCAGCAGGATAACTGTAGTGAGGGAAGCTATATACGAATACGTCTGCGCATCTCATTCCCTCTTCCAACATTCCCAAATATCAATCTCCCATGTCCGAAAAAAATCTACTACTACTCTTAGATCAATATAAAATCGATCTGAAAACGGAAATCAACAATCAACAATCAACAAAGTCAAACGTGTCTGGTGTGGACGTAAGTCCTTGCTAGTGGCGTCTCGGCCCCTTCTCTTCCACCCTCTCGCTCTTGGGGCAGTTAATCCTGCCACGCCCGCGCGCTGATCTCGAACAACAGATGCAGACTCCTCCCCCCAGCGCCCATTCTCCTTCTCTCCGTCAACTCCTTCTTCGGGGGAAACATCCCCCCCTCCAACGCCAACCTGCGGGCGCGGTGTTTCAGCAGTCCAGGCAAACATTTTTGCCCAGAATACGTTCAGCGCCGCTCCCGTGGTCTCCACCTCCAACCCGGCTCCTCCCGGCCAAATTCGTCCCCCACCCTCTCCTATTCATACTTTCTACTTCTACTCCGCCAGCGCGAAACGAGCACGCAGATACCCAGGCAGATGCCTGGCTATCCTGGAATGTTGCAGCATCGACAGTTACGCGGCGGTCGAGACAACGGCGGCGGTAGCGGCGGTAGCAAAGACGGCAGCTGCGGGGGCCGTGGTGACGGCAGCGGCGATGACAGTGGTTACTGCATGCGCTTCATCGTCGCAACAACACAGCAATTCTCTGACTACTGCTGTTGCTGACGGTGCTACTAGAGGTGCTGTTACCCCTGCAACTGCCGCTCTCCAACGCCTTCGTCACCAGTGACAAGCGAATATACCAGGTCCGGCTCGAACTTGTCCCTACAGGGGTCGCTGCTGCTTTCGATGCCGCATCTTTTTCAGCCTCTCCTCTCACGTCCTTACTACCAGGACGTCGATCTTCTCTTCTCAGTGTGTAAAACACCCTGGCTCCCTGACTATCTATAAGCACATCATCTCAAGAACAGACATGCTGGGACCATGTTCCAACCTCTCTAGGTTGGCCTGGGCTACACTTGCCAATAGAGGATCACCGGTATTCACTAGTGTGTTGTTTAATCTCTAGAGGTATAGCGTAGCTGGCACGGCAACGCGTGGTAGACTCCAGCCAATATCACGGATCAGCTCATTATATTATATATCCATGCTGCCGAGCCGACTCGCCTCATATGGAGCTACAACTAATGAATGGCATTGGTGGGGTACACATTCCCCCGATCTCCCAATCAATATCCTACTACCGGAATCCCTCCCCAGTATGGAACTCCTCAGCCTCCAATGGATCTTATGGGCCGTATTTTTGAGTACAGTCAACAGGTTCTAATTTGTTCTAGTAGGGGGGCCACAGTTGCCTCCGATAGGTATCGAATGACACACCATTTGGAGCCCACTTGGGCCGAAAACGGGCAACAATTGGCATTTCCGCTGACCTACGTAGAACCTGCTCACTTACATATATTAGTGTAGTAGCATTGATGTAGTGGTTAAGGAAGGCGGTATCGATCGACAACCCTAACGCACTATCCTTAGAATAATAATATGTCGCACAGAATTAGCTCAAAGTATTCTTTATGTCGATTCAGACCAAGTGCGGGTCACTACGGAAATCGGATTGAAAAACTGACGCAACTCAAATATATAGGTATCAGTCGGTGGTTTTGTGGACATGGGCCATTACGGAAATCGGATTGAAAAACTGACGCAACTCAAACATATAGGTAACAATCAGTACTTTAGTGCAGGTATTGGTAGATCAAAATGTTGGTATCGATAGCTAAGTACATGTACCGGTCCTCAGACAAAAAAGCGTTTTCTGCCCATTACTCGGAGTCTACCGGTCAAGAATGTTGGGAATCAATCAAGATTTCCACCTTGTTTTTAAAGGTGACAATAGGTATCGATAAGATATACAGCAACTAATCAAGAGACCCAAACGCACACTCAAAAAGTTTTGTCCAGGGTGTGATTTTTACACTGCGGACAGCCTCCGGAGGGCAAAGACGAGGTCGCAGGTCATGATGGCCATTGACGTCAAGAACGAGTTGAGCGGGCTAGTTAACGGCGAGCCAAAGGTGCCGCTGCTAACGAATGCCGTCCATCTTTGTAAAAATTTCGCCGAAAAAATCAACTACACACATCAGTGCGCAAGACCTATTGGGGGTGCTTACCGATGGCGATGTTGGGCAGACGAGTGCTGCAGCAGACGTGTGTCATTTGCTGATGAGGCTTTCCCCTCGGGGCGCTCCATCCCTCATCCCAAAACATACATCCCGAAAGCAAAAGTTGCCTCTCGATGAAAAGTATCATGAACCAGGTGTACAAACACGTCATTTCCGAAGCAAGACCTGGCATTCCGACGATCTTCGGTGACCGAGCCCCGTCATTGTAAACACCATATATATAGTGGAAATGTGCGAACTCTTATCATATCGTACAACGTGTCAGCAAGCGAATGGAGGGAAGCCGTCTACAATACAATCCTCTTCAACCAGCAACGAAACGCACGCTGACGCAGACACGGTGTGTTGTGTTCGCGAGATTTGAGGACCGAGTGACAGACCACTGCTGGAAGGGGCACTTATTGCTCCGCTACTGACGTATGGGATTCCCCAGTTCTGCTTGGCTGCGGCAAGTCGGAGTGCCCGCCCCTAGCCACATGCGAGAATGTACACTAAGAACATCCGTGTAAGGCGCCAAGGACATCCGCCTGGACTCGCATTTGCGCCGTGGTGTATGCGCCAGACCCCTACATGGCATGCACAGAGAGCGAGAGAAGACCCGTGCCACGCCGAGAAAAAATACGTGCGAAACAAATTGTTAATTCCATTTAAAAAAGCATGTACTATACTTGAAGCAAGTATAAACAAGTTGGGTGTTCTCAATCTTTAGTCGGACTCTTTATGCATTGTGGATACTTCACGTCCTAACGAAACAGCGATCGTCGACCGACATAGATCGAAGCTTGTGTCGTGGACGCTGTTGCTAGCGATGCAGGCAGGTGTCTGTTGCTGAAGACTTGTGCGATCAAGGTTGGCGCAGATGATCTTATGGAAGAGAGTTGTCGTGGTAACGAATGGGGGATGACGTCCCAGATACGATATCTCTCGGCCGACAATGCATTTGGGGTTTTCACAGATGAGGCATATGGTATCTCCATCTCCGTTATTTTACTGGATAGTCATGACTAGGAATTCCAGCCAGACCCGCACGCCCCTGAACGAATAGAAACGATCGTACCTTCACACGATCGAAACGATCGTGGATGGCCACAGGGTCTGAGCAACGCCGTTGACGCGGTTATCCGCGCTGCCCTGGATCAATATCGGGCAAGGCGTGCTTAGACGATTGTTTCTCAAGCCATATACCACTGGAAGCTATATACGACAAACGGTGGGCGTCAGCCGTTACCCTTATGACGGGGGTCAACAGCGATTTTGAACAAATCAAGGTCTCGATCTCGCCGATATATGGTGATCCATTGCCTGGAAAGCACGTTCCGCCCCGCGGAGGATTCGTCCGAGAGGGAGTCACTGAGCCCGACAATCCCTTGCGACCCAGGAAAATTCCAGTTCTTCAAGGACATGTATCCCAGTATCACAAAGAGTCCCCCTGCTAGGTGCAACCTACAAGCAAAACAATCTGGACATAGCTCATCGCAAACTGCAAAAAGATTTCGGCACAACTCAAATTGAATCACAAATCATGACACCATAGGACCGTCGATGTGAAAGCGGCAATCTAGGTACAAAATATCCACATAGTTTGGTACAGATATCCCGAGCCATAGGGAGCCAGAAACTACCGGAAAAGAGAGCAATCGAAGTCAGCGAGAGTATGTTGGTGGACCTTCGCCAGACAAAACCAAAAGCACCGTCTTCACAAACCCTACATAAGATACCGTACACAAAGCCCGATGCCATAAGACCACCGAGTTTATCTTTTAAAAGAGAAGAACAACGTCGCGTCTTGGACATTGAAAACAAACCAACCCCCCCCCCCCCTCCCAAGCTACAGACGAGTCAGGGTAGGAATGACAATCTGAAGCCTATCACCGTATCTAAACTAAACCCGACGTCATGGAAAACGTGAACTTTCGAAAGTCAACCGAAGAACCTCACGATCTAGGCTGAAGACATTATACTTGCAAAAATACATTCGGGATCCCATCACACATGCAGGTGTAGGGGTGTTTGAGTTTTTCGTCCAGAAGTACAACGAATGGGCCAGGCCACGCGTAACTCCCCCCTATGCACGCACGAGTATGTTGGTTCCAAGATTCGTGAAGAGGTGATGAACGTCCGTTCGTCAAGGTCTTCACATTGGTTCTCTCTTTGTGTCATCTCTATGTCCGTTGGAAAAAACGAGGACACGTACGCCCGTACTAGGCAATGGATGCTGCCGAAACAGCAGCATCCACGCGATCCATCGAAGGGACAGCAGTGACACAGAGAGCACGTAGCACCTGGTCAGGAAGGTGGGAGGAACTACTGTGGCCAGAACTACGACGCAACAACGAAAGCTACCACACATGTTTGTGCGACTAGCAATACCGAAACCGCACCCGATGACACCTTGGCTCAGACTCAAAGGGTCTATCGGGCACAGCCTCCCCACGGGTGCATGAGAAAGCGAAGAGGTACACGCAACGGACTCCCGTGTGGACGCCGGCGCTTGATCTTCGTTCGCTATAGGGATCTGTCAGTAGATAGTGGATCAGGCGGAGCCTAAATATTTGACACTCTGATGCTGATTCAGAGGAGACGCTGCCCCTGGGGAAAAAGGGTTCCAACGGGACCCTCGACGCGATCTGTTCGAGAAAGGCAAAGGCACAAAATTGGATAAGTCAAACAGCATGAATACATGATTGCGAGTGGCATCTGCTTTGTGGCGTCGATGCCTCTCGAGGGCATTCCCGTAATATATGATGGAAAGAGATAGAGAGTATATCATGCGTGAATTTTCGGCTGCATTGCACAGGGTCGCAATGTTCACACCAACCCAGCGTGTGAAGACGATGACTTTCTTTTCCCTGACAGCAATACTGCCTGCAGCGAGTCTTGCGAAGACTTAGCTTTACCACAAGGTTAAGGATGTTCCATGTCAATCCAATGCGGTCGCTGGCCAGTATGGATCTTGAGCAAAGTATCCTTACATGAAAGACATGCAGCCATTATATATAAAGTTTTTGACACACATTCCTAACGTGGAAAACAGAATACCCTCGTGAAAGCCACAAAGCCGGCTTTGTTGTCCGTGCCCCAAGCTCTTTATTTTTGTACTTGATCGCTCGTTGGCGTACTTACAGTCTTCCTGCGTCCCGCGAATGGCGCCCATCCCCTGCATGATTGGGCCCCCGCTCGCGCCGAACGTAGGCACAAGCGTCTCCCCAAGAATCCCCATGGCGTCGAGGTTAAGGTCGTGATGATCAATGGCCACGTTCATTTGCCATGTCATGTGGTCCGGAAGGTCGAACTGGTCAGTAGGATCGCGCGTGGGCAGCTGATGCAGCCTTCCGTGGCTCAAACGAATCTTGGTGGTCGGAGTCGTTATCTGGAAGGAGACATGCTCAGAGTGATGGTCGAACATACCCAATCCCTCACCAGCAGTCGAGCGAGCCACGTACTCGGCACATTCCAATTTGTTGGTCGCCGTGGGATCAGAGAGAACCCAGTCAGCCATGTCTTCGATAGAGGTCCTGAAACTGAGCTTGCGACCGGGCTGACGGACACTCTCAAGCTTCTTTCTTTCCCAGTACTTCTCGAATCCAAAGCTTCGGCATGCGCCGGGAAGGTTGACGGCTGCGATATAAATACCTGGGGCCGCCGTAACCTCACCGGGAGCAAGAAGAACCTCCTCGCCATCAACCACTACGTTGAGTGCCCCGTCGGCGAGGCAGGGGTGCGAACCAGCGGGGCACGAGCTCTCCAAACTGTGTGGGTTGACAACAGAGATGACTATAGAGTGCTCGAGGCCATCGTCATCCGTGGCGACAATGGCAAAACCTGTAATGTAGGTGATCTCGGGAACGAAAAGTACAGGAGACGTAATGCGCATATTAAGGTGGATGGACGGGAGGTCCGAGACGAGGGCGTACCAACCGTTGTCTTCACCCGCGAAGTCGAACTTTTGCCCGCGGAAGCCCGTCATGTGCGGGTCAACTGGACGGAGGGGAGGGGATGGACCGTGCAAGAGTGAGGACTTCAATTCGTGAGACGTTTCAAACGTCCCATACAGTATGTCATGCGCATGCACAAGCTATGTGTCGGCCGATGTTTTCACACCATTCGCACTCTATCCCCATACCCCGGCTCGCTTCGGTGAGATTCAACGGCGTGACGCACGTGCCCTCATCATCGACATTCGTGCAGAAGCTCAATCTTTCAAAACACATATGTGTAGCTGATTGCAATAACAAACACGCGATAACCGAGAAATCACGGATTGTTTACCCCTCATCAGCGACGGCAAGCGCACCAATGGCGCGGAGATATAAGTCATTAGTCAACTATTCGATGGCAAGTACGGGTAGAGCGTGCCTGTTTGCAGAGTTGATGGCACGAAAGAGTAAATGCATCAAACGAGCCATGCCTCTCCATACGTGTTTTCGATTTTTTTAGCTAGCAGGAAGTAAATTATCTCGGTAGTCCGATAGAAGACAAACACTTGAGCGAAAAAGTGGTAGAAGACCCATCCCGTGTGATGAGTCAAATACATACTACTGTAATATAAATCGCCTCACCGCAAGCACTCGCGTCGATATTGTTGGGATCTTCGCAAACCATCGTCAATGGGCAGCATACTTCGCCCACAAATGTGTCGCACTCGTTGTCGTCCGTGCAAGCTGTGCGAAATTTATTGCAGACGATGAGCGACAATACACATCGAGTGAACAGCCGGGAATGCCACTGCAAGCACAAAGTGCATTCGCTGGTGATATTTGCAAGCGCTAACATGCAACGACGCCAGCGGGAACGACTGATTTGGAACCCACGGCGAAACACCTACTATATGGTTCAAGAATGCCGCAGGGTGAATATGGACGCACACGTAAATTGAGCGAATTATGGGGAGGGAAAAAGTAAAGAGAATGCAAATATAAATTCCGGAACGTATCATGCAAGACGTGTACTGCAATATCTCCTGTGTTGCAATGAAGGCTGCCGCTTCTATACATATTGGACGTTTTGTCGAAATTGGCTTGGGCATGTCAATCGAATAAGCACGCGGTCAATCTGTGGTACGGAATGAACATCGGTGTGCGCTCGACTCAGAAATCACTCTCTTGCGGCTTGATTTTTGTCAGATATTTCGAAAATGTGACATAGGCTCCGGCTTTAAAGGCTCAACACACACGATACGTTGAGCTGTTTGAGTGGTTGACTACCCGTCGCGACTGGTATTGGGTTTAGCGGTGGCGCCAAGTATGCTCCCCTTGACTTCAATCGTGTAGCCCGGATGGATGGCAGGCACACACGAATGAGGGGCCGGTGGTAACGAACCGCATGCCGGTGGCCAGAGTTTCGTGGGGAAACCGGTATCTACCTATTATGCATAATTTACGGATCAACAAGGGCACAGGCGTGTCATCCAATCTACATCAACCTAAATGATCCATGTGAGACCTGCAACGCGCACGTTGAAGCCGAAAAACGTCTGTATTGGTCCTTACATACCGGGTGTATCCTAATGGATGAGGCACACTTGTGCTGACGATGTTGTGGCTTGGTGTCGTCGGGGAACACGAGCAGGCCAATTATACGTCTAACAAAACGGTAGAAGTTGTTCGCGAGTAGTCTATGAGCTTTGTCTTTTATAGAGTAGCCGCGTACCTAACTTCCAAATGTGACGGCACGAGGGAGGAATCGTGCACCACGAACGATGCTATAAAATGACCATAAATTTGTACTTTTTTTATTACTAGGGCACGAAGATGCCCAGCAAGGGCATGACACACCGACTTTATGTAAGTGTGGAACCAAACGTGTCCGTTGCACTGTGTTTCTTTGCTTTCGCTAGGTTTTCGATGGGTGACGAGCCGTACGTGGACGCCTTATATCCCGGAATTATAACCTATAACTAACGATTCAACTGTCTGAGCAACCCCAGCAGATGTGAACAAGTCCGGGCTGCATCTTGGCGGCAAGCTCGGGTCTAGCTGTCCACCACTTGCTGCATGTCCGCGGCAGTAGAGAGGCTTCCCGCTTGTTATCACTCAAGCCCTTTGACCCGCCTTACGAGAAGCGCAGGTGTAGCCCATTGCTCCCGGAACGCACACTTCGGCGGTAGCGTTGCACGTCACCGCCACGACTGGTGCACACTCTGTTGGGCGACATTCCACAAGTGCAACAGGAACCAGAGGGTGGGCAGTACACGTGTCGGGAAAGACTGAACATGCCGACTACGAACATAGCTCGATACATCGCGCGATCCCAGGAATCAGACGGTATATGATATTGTTCAAGTCACACGGATTTGGTCGTCGGTCTTCTGTTGAGCTCATTAAAATGTTTTGTACGATACGCGTCGGACTCGATATTGCAATTAGGCCCGAAAACGATCTAAAGCCATTATATATATTATTTTCACTTCAAGAAGAGGCTAGCCTTGACATTTTACAGGAAAGCGACACGCTTAAACGAACATGCACATAGGGACTATTGCCCTCGTTACACAGTACGCTGGGCAAAAGTAAGTACACATCATTTGACGCCGTGGACGCTTACCGCATATGCCAGCGGTAGAAGGCAGCGAACCAGAGAAGTTTGAATGACTGCATATACCGGTGCGCAAACAAAGGGTGGGTGGGTCAAAATGATCGAATTGGTTTCGCGTCGAATAGTCAAAGTCCCCGGGTTTGTCTCGCCCGACCCTGGTCCAGGCTCTGACACCTACAGAGAATGACGATCGCAGAAAGCTTTATCAACTGTTATGCCCACAGCTTAGACTGGGATACGTATTCCGCGGGGGACACTCAACGCAAATCGCAGCCCTTGTCTGAACTTACGACAAGGTCTTTGATACACACAACATTCATTATACGCAAGCAAGCCCTACATTGAAGAGGCTTGTATGTTGCCCGAGTAACTCGAGTAACTTTGTACTTTACGGAAAATGCAAGGGTCAGCGCGCGAAATCTGCGTCGTCGTTCCCCCATTTACTCGAGCTCACACGCGCGCCATGACTTTACGGGACCTCGGGTGAAACCACAGGGCTAGGGGAATATCTCGCGAAGTAACCGCAAGCACTCCACTGACACATATGACTCACATTGTGGGCACACATTGCAGGTTCGAGTTGTCGTCCAGAAACCTGAATGACGAGATGACGGTTACGCAGCGAATGTTTGGACATTTACCTGAAATATGTGCCTCGAGGACACTACTTGTAGAATGTGGTCATGGAGTTGTGAAATTGGCTCGAATCAAGATGTCGACGGTCTAAGGTGCAAACGTAAAAACCTTCCGCCAGTGACCGTGTTTAGGCTGCGGGCATGTCGATTCTCGTCAAATACGAAGAAGTACTCACAGTTCCTGCAGCGAATCGCCAGTCCCGATGCCCTCGAAAAGACCGTCGGGAAGCGTCGTCAGAGCATTATCGCTCAAGAACCTGATAATCAGAGTCGGAAAAGAGGGCAGCAGTGTATCCTTTGGGCGGTTAAAGCCTGGTGTATTCGTTGTTTTATCTGCAGAGGCGCACCTTGATGTCCTAACCGAGTGGGAGTGTTCAGTCTGTATAGCCGCCCGTGGAAACGACACACCCCACTACGTTCGACCGTCGTCCGTGGAACAGTGACGGCGCGAACCTTGGTTGGCGGCACTTCACACGCAGTAATC
>JBBMHQ010092638.1:0-25392 GCA_037834295.1 Postelsia palmaeformis | reverse complement strand
GGAGGTATGTAAACAAGGAAAAAAATATTTTCGGAACTTTGATGACGGCATTCCAAATTTGGTGTTTTTCCCTCGCGCTTCACTTTTTCAAGGTGGTCCGGGGATTTGTATTGTAACCGCAATCGAAGTTTCTTCGGTACCTATTATATCCATCGAGTGCGCTTCGCGCTCGCAGTACCGGTCATCCGAATCCTCTTACACATGGTGGGGAAATCTTAGATGCAATCCTATAAAATTGATGATGATCCATCCTTACAATCCGTTCTCCACCGCACAAACATGCCGTTGTTAGACTCCTTTGCTTGCAACACCACTTTCATATCTCCCCCGGGGAAATATAACATGGAACGGCGGTATGACGGGTTGATTGCAGACCGTTCGACCCTCTGAGAGCAACAGATATGTCCGACTTCGCTTGCCCAGTAACTTGATTCCAAATATGTGGCAGAGCCTCCTCGCCGTTTATCTCGGCACAAGTCAAAAGGCAGTTTTTTATTTGGGTAGGCACAAAAATTATCTGAACAAACTTCCGTTGGGACGAAACATTGATCGTCAGCAGAATGCTTGTGACAGCGGTTGAGTGCTGCATCGTGGTTATTTCGTCGCGAGAAGGAACGTTTGTCCACAGCAATCCACTCACAAGGTTTCGAGAGAAGCCAAATCGTTAAAAGCATCCGCCTCGATGGTTGCGATAATGTTGCTGTCCAGGCGCCTGTTTCCACCGCCCAAAATGCACCAAACAAGCGACGGACATTGACAAAAAAACGTTAACGGATTTAGTGTACCTTGAAAGTAAGGGGGGTGTCGCGCTTCTTGGGCTTTTTGTAATATCTCCGCCCCGCGAAGGCGTCGAACTGACAAACTGGCACTTGTTCGCAATGTCTGTTCGCAGTAAGACAACCTCAAACATGTGGACATAAAACGCATCGGTCCATAAAGACACAGCTCTCCGACGTTCCTCACGCACAGCCAGTGAATGACTGCAGAAACAGTTGATAGGCCATTGGGGGCAAACAGTTGTTGAGGGGGCTGGATTCCACCGTGATCAAGGCATTCCTGTTTATCTTTGAACGCAAGCAGTACAGGCAGCGCAGCCAATATTCAGCTATCTACATGTAGTCCCTATATACATTTTTTAAAAAACTTGTTTTCGAGGACAAGACGATTCGAAGTTGTATGTGGGACACAGTGGATCGTATGCAGACATTTGAATGCACCGAAGCGTTCACTCCAATGTGCGTTGTATATTGAAATAGGGATGGCCTCACTCATTCATGCTTGCGCAGATATGATTCGATTCGACACGTTTGTGACGAGTAGGACAACTGCGTTGTGAAATATTGCGGTAGTATGGCGAAGAGTGCGGTAGTCACCGACGCGTTCAGTGTTCACTGCACGGATGCACCGACGATATACTAAGCTCTATGGTCAAAAGATTTTCTTACACGGCGGCACGGAGTAACGCAGGTAAGGCCGACCCGAATGTGCAGCTACGACTGATGTAAATCGTTGAAGTTGCAAGAAAGTCGTAACAAAAAAGCATTCGTGTCATTGGACAGACAGGTCATTTTTTGCTTGCGTGCCAGTGACATTGTCTCCCCGCGAGCTTCGCTCAGGTCCAAAAGGTTCGGAAATAATACAATATTCCGAGACCGTGAAAGGGTCAGCAGTGCGAAGGCTTTTCCGAAGAATATACTGCGTGAGAAATGGTGATACTTTGCTAGTGAACAGTTCGTGGTGGCAGTCTAGTGCAGTGGCGGAAGAATAAGAGCAGCCGTGCCGTCAAATTAGCAACAAAGGCCGAAGCTGGAGTATTGGTCCGTAAGTATAGGACTAGCAGTAGCGGTGCGATTGCAATCCAAACAGCACCACCGTATACCGCTGTGCATTTTTCAATGTTGCAGCGTCATGTAACTCTCCCTCATTAGGGTTATAGAGTAGCGGTTCGCAGAATGAGTGTGAAAATATTCCTCTTCATCCGGTGTTCATACATTGGGGTCACTGACCTATATCCTTTACAAGGAATTACACATAGTTTTCACTCATATATAGGACACACAGGCACGGCTTATCATACAACAAGTCGGACTCAGGAAACGTTAGGTATGGACAAGACGTACTGCGCTGCTTGCAAGTTTTAGTGAAACCTATTCAAATAGTCGAACTTGCAGCTGACGTATTTTAGAACTCTACAACAAAAAATGTACCTGGTATGCATTACCTGTAGCAGCTGTACGAGTAGAAGCTTCAACAACAGCAGTATGTTTTTTGGTGATTGGCCGGTCTCCTCAATCTGATATCGTCGGGACGGTTCCGTTTTTGTCTGTGATGACATGGTAATTTTACCCCACATAGGCCATAAGGTTGACCAGCAATCTTTCCATATTCAGTTTGTTTTAGATAAAAAAGGGTGACAAACATTTTAAATTAGACTTCTTTGTGTTACGGAAAGAGTTGTGAAGGAAAAAAAAACTGCTTGAGTCAATATCACAACCACAGCAAGGAATATGATGTATCTCTACCTCAAGATGTGTCGTACCAGGCAGCAGGAACAAGGCACCAAGCAACAGACACCAAGTATCATATACCAGATGGGTTATACCGTCCCTGCCAGAATTAAAGGAATTATGTACAGTCGCTGAAAGCTATGTAGAGTCAAGTACTTATGCGGCCGGACATAATGGTAGGGCTTCTAGTTTGTTTGTTTATTAGCGCCCCGGACAACGAGAGAAATTCCTGTTTACATTTCGTATATTTATCTTGTTTTTGTGTACCGTTTTTTTGTTTCTTCCACCTCTGCCGGGCCTGTCTCTGACCGTCATCAAGGAGTGGTATAGTCTAATCATGTAGCCACTCGAGTATCCAGAAGACTTGATATCTCCCGACTCGAATAGTGTAGGATCTGAACCCCCTAAAAATCTCTCATGAGCCTCCCCAGTTTGATTCGATGACGAGTCACCCTACCTACTGAGGGTTGGTCTAACTATGTAGCAAAGCTCTAAAAAAGGGGAGGATTGAGAACCGGCACGAACGGCCCAGCGGCTACAACAAACAACAACACGGATGCCACTCCTTCTGTAGCTGTATTCTACCCATGAAATTTTGACACTAATGTTTGAAGTACCTCCAAGCGCCCATTCTGTCTGGAAAGTCTGACGTCAAGCTGTTGCTGCGGCAAGTCGTAATCAAGGGCGTGAGCGGCAAAAATCGCAGCGACACCTTTGGCCAAAATCACTACACCTCGATACAATGTTCTCCCTCGACATCTGACAAATCGGCACTTGTTCAAAATCCAGCACTTACAAGCATCAGGTTTCGACCACTGCTGCCCCCAGTGTTTGACTCACACATCGCGCGCGCTTTGTATCTAACAAAAACACGCCCTGACCGCGGAGAAAATGATGCGCATTGTGCCAGTAGCCTTTACCAGAGCTCTATTCCCACATATCGTACCAGATAAAGTACCAAATATATCACGGTTTTTGGTGGTGTTTTTTTTCTTTTCTTTTTCACATTAACCAAAACGCGCGGCGAAGCCACGCACGGGTCGAGCCTATGCCTGGACTACCGGTGTTGGGGTTAGGGTTAGGGTTAGGGTTACTCATAGGGTTGGGTTGGGTCGGCGGCTTCATGTGATTTGACTAAAAAAAACACCTAAGAACACGTAAAACCAGCAAGAAATCATAATATATTTGGTACTTGATCTGATACGATTTGTGGGAATGGAGTGGTAAAGGCGCCTCTTGTGCTGGAATTCATCACTCACAAGATTTCAAGGGCGCCCAAGTTGTCGAAGGTGCCGGCAGCTATCGTGGTTAACGTATTGTTAGTTAGAGACCTGACGAATCGCAAGCGGGTAAACATGCGATCAGGAGTGAGCCCTCACGAACAAATAACAGAGCGAGCAGATCAATCCGTCGAAGCTGCAGTTTGCAATTTCCAGTACGAAGCAAAAAAGACGAGTGTACAGCAGAAACATAGGGTGCGACGCTGTGTTTATCGGAAAATCGCACGAGTCTGGGTGAATTCTTCCGTAATTTTTGTTACTTCATATCGTTAAATCCCCACGCACACACATCTCCGATATCGTATATGTCGATCTGATACTCTGAACCTCTTACACCGTCGTGCGAATCTGAGGATACCGTCAAGAATTCCTGTAGAAGTATAGCTTCAGGAGTACTACGCGCCCGGTCATTTTTCAAAACAGTCCAATGACCCTCTCGATACTCAGTTGACGGTGTATCCCACTGTGTTAAATTTTCTGTGGTCCTGTTTTGAAATGCTGCAGACTCCCAAAGCCAAAGGACTATACTTGCTGGGTCATCCTACAAATAAAACAAGAGTAAAAAAATATCTTATCCCCCTAAAATCCGTCGAATGACGCTGTGTGTACACGCGATTTGCTGCTACTCACTTTTTCTGCCAGATGTCGACACGGTCCGTGATCAAAGCAAGGTATAAACAGGGATACTCGGCCTGAACACCTTAGAGCAGAAGGGCAAAGTTTCGCTTTCGGCGTGCGCCAATCAAAAGTCACTGAGCCACCGCCGTCAAATGCCCATTTATGGCCTACCTTGAAAGATCTTGTCCGAAGTGTATCCTCCCTTGCTCGCCTACCACTCTTCTTCGTTCGTTGTATTTTTGCCGACGCAATCTACGATGCCACTGTCTTTGAAGCAACGCCCTAGAGACAGTAAGCTTGTGCAGATAGATTCGGTTTTGCCAACTCGACCCTGCCAGCATTGCAAGCAAACTTGTCTTGTGGACGGACAACTCATATTCCGAGTATTTTCCCCCGAACCAAGACTGCAGCACTGGCCCTTGCAATTCATAGTAATGAAATAATATCCGAGAACACGATATTAATGTCGTAGATCTTGGAGGGATGTATGCTCGCGTAGAAAACAATAACGTACAGGGATTGTTTATTGTCAGCGGCAAACCTGTGGTGGCGTTCATCGAACCGACGGAAAACCGGGGCGTGATCCTACGGACTGAAGTACTCGGGCCGAACGCAATGAAACTCTGACCGAACATAGCACACTCACAAGGTTTGAAGAGACGACATGCCCTGAAAGGCGTCGACAGCGAGGGTTCCGATGTCGTTTCGGTGCATCAACCTATTTCCACCACAAGAAAACGTCAATAGAGCGTTATACATCATTGTGAAACGTTTGAAAATGGCTTTCATCAAAGTTGCGGGGTATATCATCTCGTACAATGGTCTTTTGCCTCTAAACGTCTCCAAATCAGCGCCAAATTGGGGAGTTTCTCCGGAAACGTAGTGCGTTCCTTCCGAAAAAAATCCAAAGTATTGAACTCCCCATTAAAGTTGCCTGACATACTAGCGAGTTATTCCGACAAACGATGATAAATTTGTGGCGACATCACAGCGTGGAAAAAGCGGTGGAAGTACCGAAGACCCCGAAGTCAACTGGAAGTACCGAAGACCCCGAAGTCAACTGTCGTCAACTGATTGAAATGAAAATGCCTGAAAAACCGCGGGCATGCAGCGCAGCTAAGGTTAACAAATGTATCATGCAAGCAGAGTGTAAAAGAGAAGTTCGAATTACCTTCTATTTTCATGAAGCAGTAATAGGGTCTAAACACCTCATTATCTAAGCATGCGTACAGACTTCTGTCGTTCAATGCTGATAGGACCAATGCATGGGAGAACATCCTGACGAACCATTACCACCACGAGTCGACATGACCTGAACCTGCCGAACGTTCTTTGTGTTGTATGTGAGCCACCCAAAACTTCTCACGATGAAGAATCATGCGCGTATACATCACTCGCAAAGGGGGAGCCAAAATGGTTCAACACGTCGGCCTTCCACGCGTTCCGCGCATTGTTGTGAAGGTACGTGAAAGTATACATACACATGAGATAGTAAAGGATTAGAGAACCGGAACCCGGCCGGGACGACCAGACAACTGTTGTCATACACAAATAAGTGGAACAAACCACAAACAATGAGATCGTGCGTACCAGCACTCGCATCAATCCATTGAAATCAGAGAGTTGCGTTGAAAGTGAATCACATTGGTAATAAGTCACTAACATACCCTTTCCCACAAATAACAGGTCGAGTGCAAAAATCGTTCTCCAATACGCCGTCTACAATGCTGCAACCTGCCTCGCGCCAACAACTCCACCATAATCACCATAGCCAACAGCTTCCGGCGATATGCAGGCCGTCCTATGTCAACGGTAGTCCTGTTGTTCTTGTTTCAGCCATGAACATATATATGAATGTGATACCTGGTATATATTAATATATGTATTCCTCAAGCGTTCCCGGTGGTTTGGTGCGTACGTGTTACGCGTGCCCACAAGATCAGTTTGTGCCCACAATTATCATTTTTATGCGTTTGAGCCTCGCCGAGCGCATAGTTTGTTTTTTCAGGATATGTTGCACGGAAAGCGCGAGATTTGTAGAAATAAAATGTAGAACCCTATGCGCCGAAGGAATTTAGGCAAGCGTCGGAAAGGGGCAAGAGCACGACACCTCTTACCACGGCTGGTGCATAGCATCGCTGAGGGTAAACACCTCTCACATGTTAGGATGAAA
Source organism: Postelsia palmaeformis (assembly GCA_037834295.1). Lineage (NCBI taxonomy): Eukaryota > Phaeophyceae > Laminariales > Laminariaceae > Postelsia > Postelsia palmaeformis. The sequence continues at coordinate 18,814 of JBBMHQ010092638.1, read as the reverse complement.
AGTAAAGCGACGATAGATATATAGCACATGGTGGGCTCTGCCACGATCTGGAACTAAGGATAAATGAATACCTGGTATATGTATGTACATGTTGCATCCCACAGTTCACCGTCGTTTTTACTTCGTCTCTCCTTTGTAGTCGTAGCTTCGATCCGGGGTTACAAGGCAAGCTCGTCTGTCTCCTTCCCACTACGGTTATTTCCATGACTTTCTACCTCGAAGTACTGGGCCTTTTTCTCCCCTCCGCGTCGGAATGCGCTTGCTCACGCTACTAGGCGCTTAATACAGTCTGTGCCGGTTTATGAAACAAAACACCTTTGCAGATGAATGTAGTATTTTGACCCGGCCGATGAGTTTGACACTCGAGAATAAACGTTCAGCCGCATCCAGGTGTACTTCTCTTCTACCAGGGCGAGGGCAGCATACGATTTCCTGACAACATCTGTACGAACCACCACCAGCAAAACGTATCCTCAGGGAATAGTTTTTTTGGTGTTGCTGATGGTAGCAGCATAGGGGTTAGTGTCTAGGTGCTTTGTGCCGTCATCCAACCGGTATTTCTGCACGGAGTAACATTTGGGCGACCCATGTTTTTCTGATTACGGTGCTGTAGTCCTGTTCCAAGGACAAACCACTCACTTTATTGATAGAATGGTGTGTGCCCAACACCATAATGCAAGTCTTCAAAGGTGCTGCTGTCGCTGCTGGGGCGAGTGACTCTTAGCGCCCAGACAACAAAGGAGACGTGAGGGACTGCCCCTGATATACTGTTCAAAGTGAACCCGGCTGTGTCCGAGGAAGTGACCGGAGAGAGTAATCTGATACAGAGGACTTTGATACACGACTTGATGTAGCAGTTGACCGATCGCTAACAGAGGAGATAGATGGTGATGACAGATGGAAACACATGGATATGTATATATATATATATGTATACCTGGTATGTATGTGTGGAAACAACGTGGTTATATTATTTGTGTACGTATGTAAAAATGAATACGAAATATTATATGTATTAAATGTAAGAAAGCAACGTAGTAAGCGTCTAACTGTTGAAGGTGTCTGTATCAAAAACAGGACCGGTGCTCTATTTCGAAAGGGAGGCGTGGTCAATGGACAAATCACTACAGAAAACAACGAATAACTCCCCCCTCCTATCACGCCGGATGGATCACAATAACTCTGTGACACGTTTAGGGAAGGTCGTACCACGTACTAAAGTGAGAGTATGGCCAGGCACCCACGAGGCAGTGCTGATTTGATTCCTATTGCTGTCTTTTATTAAATGGTTACATCAGAAACATAGTTATTGTACTCGACACTGTCATCCACGTGCGAGACAGTCCGCAACGTCAACTGCTCCGTATAGGGTGCAGGCCATCCCTAAACTGGACGCGCCAAATACCTCACGGTGGTTGACTCTAGGTCCATACACGGTCTTCATGGATCGATCGAAATTCACTATGCTTCCTCCCGAAAGACAGCGGCTCGAGCATCTACGTTCGTATGACTACGGCCATGCATGATATGGAAACCCACCTACCACGACTTGCCTCAGGTCCAGGCTGATGCCACCATGAACTACCTCCACTAACTGAGCTGTGCAGCTGGCATGATTTCCGCTACTACCACGCACAAGCGTCCGGCCCCGCACTACACCGAAATATTGTAGGAAATACTCTATCTTCTTCGAGGACTTATGGCGTGATCGAAGTTACTCTGCTACTACTGCAGACATCAGCAGCAGTGGTTGATTCCTGCCGATAGCCGAGAGGGCGGAAGAAGTGTTCTTCTTCTGTCGTCGTTTTGCTACAGCAAGCACAAACGCAGAAAACATTTTTTGTCGTGCTCTCAAGTTATGGTGTTACCAGATGCTGCAGTCACAAGCAACAATAGTTTGAAACGCTCAAATGCAAATACACGGTACGTTGGGCGAGAGATTCCCTATCTCTATTGGACGCGAGCCTCCTACGAGGACATTGAATTTTCGATGTTTAGCAAGACTCAAGTGTGCCGTAGTGAGTCCTATCTAGAAGAAGTGGGTGTTATTTAGGCGCCGCGTTGCTCATGTTTGCGCGGGAACTCCGTAATTCCATCGCCTTGTGAGAGAGGCACATTTTGATATCATCAAGAACGATGTGCATTGTTTCATCACTACAGCTTTAGTATACCACACGCGAAAAAGAGAGTATACCACGCGCACGTTGAATGTCCACCACACGAACACACGCTGGATTGAGCGCATTCTGCCCGTGACATGTGTGCTGGCTCATTGGATTTAAACGACGCAGGCGTCACCCACGTACGCAAGCGGGAACTTATCGGTAGTGAGTGCATACCCCGAACTGCACACGTGTACTGTATGTAATGTGTTGCTAAAATAGACAGATAGAAGAAAAAAAAAACGCACAATGACGAGCGAGAGGTTTTTTGCGAGAAGGTGATAGAGGTGCTCTATCGGAGCTTAGGGTAGCGTCGCAGGCCGTTTTATCAGTCGAAGACAAATAGCTACCGGGTACCAGGTATACGCCAACAGAAATGACGATACAGGCACCATTTATCTACACTAGGGGGCTCGTCACGACCAGCTGATGCCTGCCGCCGGCTTCGAGTATACCCGAAAATTGTATGAATATCCGCGCGAGTCTAAGCGGTAGACGTGACAGACCGTGCTCGTAACTATTAATAGTTCGCTGTCATGTGAAGTACGGAAAACATTGTATATTTACTCAGAGCGTACTGGCAACATGGTACTTGTTATTTTCCCTTCGCTGAACAATGTAAACCCCGCAAGCACCCAAACAAGCATGAACATCAATGATGTACTGTCCACTGTGAGCAAGCAAAGCGTGCTTTCAAAGGCACGTATTGGAGAACGTTTGATTCAGTTCTTGATAGAGTTCACTCATCAGTGCGTTGGGATTTTCAGCACGTCACTCTACTCCCCTCCAGGGGGAGGCCTCGGCCGTGGCGTATCGGGTCCCGAGAGAGAGTGCTGGTTGGTTCGATATAAACAACACCTGGTACAACATATTCAGGCGTTGAGCGTCTTCTCGTACATGTGATTAAAACACCAGTGGATGCCACACTACGTGTGGCGTTGGGTTCCTTCATACACACGCATAGCATTACTACCTGTGAGCAGTCCCAGAGATTTCAGCTCCAGCAGATCCTTTTCATGTTTCGGTTTTTACAGCAGTGAGCTGTTTTTTCCCCTTATTTTGTTTTGGCACCATACATTTGTTATGCTGCTAGATGATGTTGGTGCTGTTGACTGTTAATATTAACCTTACATGATCACTCGGTAAAATATCGCATCATTCAGGCAGGCGTATCATAAAGGGAGGTGTGCTACATCTATGCTAACGTGCCTGGAGCATGTAATCGTTGGAATATAAAGCAGTTGGGGCTGTTTTACAAACAAGTGCAAGTAGCTGAACAACGGCGCCCTGAACACGAGGTGGTGGTCATATTTCATGGCAATAACCGATATCTTTCGAATCGGCTTTTCGCTTATTTCGTGGACAACAAACTGTCGGGTAATGAAGTAGTTTTTGTTCGCTTGCATATCGTGCCACGTGAGCAATCGTGTGCCAGAGTGGGCAGCCACAATATGTTGCTGGTTCAATGAGTCTGCTACACTGGTTTCTTTCTATTTATTCGTTCACGATGTACATGTATCGTACTCCTGATCAGCACTACTTGCCTCGTATATAACCTCGGCCTACCTAGTGTTCGGTTAACGAAGGCACGCGCGTGGACAGGCAAGAGTCTCCGCGCCTCGGCAACGGACTCCTTGTACCATATGCGAGCGCGACGTACGTGGTATGAGACGACCCTATGCCTGTCATAACCATCAGTCGGGAGTACCCTTGCCATTTCTAGTCTAGAGATCCTGTGATTCTCACTTCAAAAAAATATATTGTTCGTGACCAGTTTGGAAGTTTGCCAAATATAATAATGCTCGGATATCAAGATACCACTAGAGCGAGCATGGTTCAAAGAAAGACGTCCGGGCAGGGAGTTTCTGTTTTTTTCACTATGCGGGTTGCTCGAAAAAGGGCGGGCGGATTCTGCCTTGGGCATTCCGATACAACAACCCCTAGAGCCGGGGAGCACAGAGTAGTACCCTCTTATAAATGCGCTTGTAGTATATATGTGCTGGTGGAGTGGAACTCAGCCGCAATTCTGGAGTACCCTGCTATTCCAAATTTTGCTTTGCGATTGTGATGTCATTTTCGTGGTCGTGCAGTATTACGGGGGGCCATAGTAAATAGGACCTGGGATCTGCACAAAAGCCTATATATTAAATTTTTTTAGTAACAATATTTGGTCCTATTAACTATGGCCCCCCGTAATAGCAGCAGCAACACGATGAGTCCTCAACAACAACTACACTCCAACAGACATTCAAAAAAACATCCACGGGTGACGACAGTTCATAGCTTAATTATGGTAAAGCTACGACTCTCCGTTGGCCGATGCACTACGTACTTGATTGTTAGAACTCTTGATTTGTTTCATGCCGGTCGGAGTATTTTCCGTTTTCAGAGTTTTCGTGTGAGGGTTCTGTACTGTACGGGTAGGAGGTACTTATCGTGCGCAGTATCAAATATTTGTCGGTGGTAATGGAACAGATGGAGACCAGCAAGTGACTGAACCTGGGGGCTTGGCTTACTCGATACAACTCAACATGTAACGAAATTCCGGAAACTTGATATTTATCTACTCAGTACTGACCCTTCCGGGGCGATGTAAATCATCCCCGTGTTGATGTATTCTGATTCCGCCTGTCGAGCGATATGACATCATCAGTGGGAGACCTTTTGAAAGCAACCATGTTGAGTGCACCTCTTCTTCGAACGAGATCACGTTGGGCATACTGCGGTTGAGACACCCGATCACCAGGGGCAACTACATTTTGCGTTGGTGATTACTCCCCATAATTGGTTTACAAGCTCTGGTAAGCACGGAGAGAGGATCTGCGTTCTGACGCCACAAATAACTCTACTGCCAACTACGTTAGACTACCCTCACGAACAAGAATCATCTATTGTCAGCAGTTCTTTGCTGTATTGGCATCGCGGGTCGCATGCCAGGCAGCGGTTTCCGCATATATGGATCAGGATCGAAAAAAGCTATCCTCGCGGTCAATGAATTACTCACAGCGTTTGAAGAGATACCAGATCCAAGAAAGCGTCATCTTCGATCGTTCCGATGATGTTGTCGTTTAACTCCCTGCTCCCACCCCAGCGAAGAATCAACGGGGTGACGAAAAGAGGGTTCAAACGTGTGAGATTAGTACTTATCTGCCTGGGAGTACACCACCTTGCTCGCCTTGGCCCAAGCATACCTTATCCGGGAAGAATAGCATGTATTGAAGGAGACTGACAGGTATGACATGTCGCTGAAGTGTACGGACATAACTCGCACACAGGCTTTGTTTTTGAATTTGAAGAAGTGTAAACTACTTACCCGTGGTGTCGGCTATGTTTGCGCTAGTCGGTACAATTTGTACATATGTCGCGGTTGGATAAGCTGCCGTTTGAGAAATTGCGCGGACAATCTGCACCATTCGTGATTTGTAACAGTCGGACTTCGTTGACGCTCACTGAATTTGCCCTCGTGATCTTAGGTTTCTTATCGAACACCTCATTTTCGACACGGATGGCATGACACGATTCGGATCAACAATAAGCAAGCAGAACCTAAGTGGGCGATAAAACCACACCATCGCCTAGCAATGTAGATTCACGCAAACTGTAGTTAATATCCCGTCCGCTGTTGATATCGCCCTTCACCGCCACAATGCTCTGCCAGTATCGTTGCTACGCACGTCCGACCAAAGGGTTGCCATCTCTGAGCAGTTAGTGAATCCTTGACCTGCGGGAGGATGCGTGTTCGTTTACTCTTGCCGGTTACCGTGTAGATCAAGCGGTACTTAATTCCACCCCTCAATTCAACCTTGTATTTGCTTCTCGTCTCATCGTGAATATTGACTCCCTTCCCATGCATATGACCGAGTGAAGGGTAAACTTAGTTTGGGTGTTTAGCTCCATTGCATAATGATATGTGGAATATTTTGCTGTTTGTGGCATCGTAGTTGAGTATGCCTACGGGAAATGATATTCCTGGTGCGCGTTTGGGCAATGCCTTGTCCACGGTGTTCTGAAGGTCATGCGAAAGCGTGGGGCCACTGTTACGCTGGTCAATGTCGGGACGTTGTTGATACTGCCGACCACAAATATTTCTAACGATGCAACTCTAAGGGGGTGACACAAACCATGAAACACCTCACCCACCGCTTCCCCGAACTCAATCCCTGCTTGCAACGGGGGCAGGTTCGATATCGTAGACACATTCGGCGCCCAACGTAAACTATAGAGTATTCCGACAACTGATGTTCCGTCGTTTGCTGTTCGTGTGCGGGGACAGAGCTGGGCGATCACGTTTCTCCAGTTCCAGTGGGAACATCGAGAGTGAACACGTGTTTCATCGTCTCAAATGTTCGCTTGGGTCGCACTCGCGAAGCAAGATAATTGATTGTCAGCATTACTTAGAGTTCCGTAGTGATGCTGGCTAACCCGCCCAACGTATATGATCCCAACGATGATCGGAGTCAACAGAAACGATATTCTCGTATTGTTCACCCACACTCACGGGGTTTCACGATACTCCAAACCCAAGAAAGCGCAACGAAATATTATGTATCTGCGTCGGGGGTACGACGTTTTGTGTTCGGTGGACAGTTCCAGTACCCCACCACGACGGCGTCAAATGGAGAAACCGGCACGCCGAGCCAGATGCCCCTGCTGCCTAGGAGTGCAGCCACGAAAACGTTTTGCACTAAAGAGGCAGCACCGTAAGAGCAAAAGTAAAAGACCGAACTACGAGTATTTCCTGCCTACAGTCACTGAATTCTACGGATGATTGAACCGCATACTTCAGTACCCTAATTACAAGTTCAAGAGAGACCCGAGAAAAAAAAAGAGCCCGGCGCCCATCGTCGTGAGTGCATTGTTGTCTATCCACTGAAGGAATCGCGCGTATTAAACTTTATGAAGATTGACAAAGATGCTATGTGTACGATGTCGATGCGTCGGGCTCGAAAGTACCTTTGTATGTGGTCTAGAGTGAAAGCGTGTGTAGCTGCACTCTAACGCCTCCAACGATAACTGGTGCGCCTTCATGGAATTAGCCCCAGCGTGAGAGTGCCTACCGGATTCCTCCTCCCCTCCACGAGACGAATCGGCCCTGTTTGAGCAAGAGCGAGAAGAGCAACATATGACAACGCTGCTTTCCGTGGATATTTTCTCTGCTCAGGAGAAGTTTCATCATCATTCGCCCACTCACAATTCGAGAAGAGACACCATATCTTTGAAGGTGTCTGTTTCGATGGTTTCCATGCTGTTGAAATCGAGCCGGCTGTTCAAATCACATTATGAGCAAACCGAGAGACGTCATCACCAGGTACAGCAGCAGGGTCGAACAACGCGGAAGGGGTGTGAGGCTTTTTGTCATGTGAGGTACAACGGTCAGTGATTTCTACGCTTTCAATACACCCGTGACTGCACTAAGAAGTCATATCGTATGGATCGACTCGACAACTACAAAAAAAAGCATCGACCATCATGCCAAGAGTCTACAGTCGCGACGAAAATGTCCACAATGTTACGTGCAAAAAGTGCCACAGTCCTGAGTGCAATGCAGCAACAATGTGGACTCCGCAGCTCCCTACGAGGCTAGTTGTAAGATCAAAAAACAATTCTGCATTTGGAAAAACCGCGATGAGACCTAAACAGTCGTTTTGAATTGTTTAAGCTACCAAGTACAGCGTTTATAACTATTCAATAGCGTGGATAGTACATATCTATACAGACACTAGGGAAAATCTCCGGGTTGATGAAAGCTCTAATAGCGGTGGTGGTGCTTTGATTATCTGGCCTGCACAGCACCTGAACAAGCGTCACATCTGAATGGCAAATATACTCCTGGATGGCCCTCTGTCGACGGAGGAAACTCACAGGGTGGTGATGCCGTTGCGCCCGATGTTGTCCAGGCAAGCCTTAAGATCAGCGCTATGGGCGTCTCCGATATTGCAGAAAGCGAGACTTCTGTAATCGCAAAAAAGGGGGATGGGAGGAGACCAGTATGTGAAGTAGACTCCTCGTGTGAAATATTGGTGCAATCAGTGAGGTAGACGCGGATATTCGTGTAGATTGTATGACAGCGTGCTCAATTGAGGCAGATTCAGTATCTCGTGGCTGCTAGCGAAGTTCGAGAGACCCCTGTACTTGAACGAAAAGAGGATGGGGGAAGAACATATGCGAAGCTGACTTATTGTGCAGCTTTCTGGCGCATTCAGTTAGGTGAACCCAGATACTCACGTAGTCACGCATATCACAACAGTATGCCCAGCCACGCTAAATTGAGTGTCCTCCACAGCGGTCGGCAGGCTGCGTTCGAGTGGACCTCTTTGACGTGAACTTGGTATCCACAGATACATCTGACTTCACTTGCAGAGGACGTTTTACACGCCTCATATGAATGCTCCGAGCGTTTACAACACCAACCGGATCCAGTCCGTGTTGACCTGTTACAGACGCATGAAGACAGCTTCGCAGCAAAGCTGTCGCAGACACGTTGTGTTGCACATTTTTGTACTATTAATAGGTGTAGGAAAACTCTGGACACAGGAGTCTCCTGAGGTTGTACGAAGCATAGCAACAAAAGCAAATTTCACTCACACGTCGGTAGCGCCCGGGAGGCAACGCGAGCCTGAACCAACAAGGCACGAGTTTTGACCTGGATCGAAACCCGACAAGCAAGCGCCCATGCGGATGAGGCGGGAGAGTCGATTAGAACAATAAATAATCGATAGTTCGCAAACGCTAGCCACAGTCTTCGCGATATTCGTGGCTGAAAAAAAAGAGTTTCGTCGTAACACACCGCGAACGTAATGGGTGGTAACTAGCGTTGTTCGACCATGACACAGGTCCGAATCAGATCCGTTTCCCCTCGAACGCATTGACATCAGTTGATTCACAGACTAGTCGCGAAACGAGGGCTATATCGAACCTTGGAGCAGACAAACGCTCTCAGGTAGCGCGCACATACTTACATGCAATCGAAGTTTTGGTGAATAAGTGACATCAACGTGAGCAATCTCGCTTACCGCACGCCACGTTGATGACTGACACCGCCAATGCGGCTGTTAGCGACTGAGTCGAACGCATATTCCTTCTGGGCTCGCGCTCTGATTGTTACGATCGTTACATGCATAGGGGGGACGGAACGAGCAGCGAAGGTCAACTGCACGTGCACGCAGGGTTGCCAAAATGGTCATCATAAAAGTGAAGTGTAGCTGCAACACCATTCCGGTGGTTGTGTTGACGTAACCGTCGAGCAAGCGGGTAACTGGCTGTATTGGGTGGCTGCACTCGACGTAAACGTCCGGGCTGGTTAATGAGACCATACTGGATGGTTATAGAGTGGCAGATGCACGATAAATACGCACATGTTCATACCGTACACCGAACGCGGGAAAGGGCGGTGTTCGTTGGTCAACACCCATGTAGTATGGGTGTAAAATGTATTCAAATAAACAAGGAGAGCTTCGCCGCGGCGGTCTGACACCTGCCGGCGGCTCCGCGCATGCCTGTAGTGGTTGAAGTCGTACGGATATGCAACTCGAGGCTGTTAGTGCGACATTACCGCCAAGGGGCGCATTATAACGGGCAATTTTGAGTAAAAAGAAACAAAACGCGGCAAACACGAGAACATAAAAAAGGATCCGATATCGGGCAAAACAACACGTAACTCGTTCGCACAGCAGACAGCAGCACTCCAAATTACTACGTACGAGACACTCGGTGTTCGTACTGCTGTATACCTGGTACTTCGTATGTATGCAAATAGCCACATAACAGGTATGAACAGTTGAGCAGCAGCAGTCGATCAGGCTAATGGACAGTTAGAAGAGCCGGTAATTACGTTGGTGCAAGATACTGATCAGCAGCGAGCAGACGCAGCAGTAAAGCGTACAGGTACGCATCGTGCAAAACTACACTGGTACTGAACATCCGCCGAGGTGCCAAACAAAAAAACAAAATATTCATTTTGAGGCGATACTTGTGCAGCTTTCAAAGTAGATGAATCAGTCTATCAGCTTCAAAGTGCGGAGACACCTCACCGAGAGAGAGGTGACTTGCATGCAATAATCATGCTCACGGAAGTGAACATCAGAACCATATCACAGACATGGCAAGGGCAGCAGCACGAGCGGGAAAACAGCGCAGCAGCAGCAGCAGAAGTAGTAGCACATACATAGCAGCGGCGCTAGAGCAGCGGCGTAACAACGGCAGGAGCAACCGCAGAAGCCACCAACTACAGTATTTCAATTGTCGTTTTGACGTGCCAAAGGCAGTCCTGATGGGGCATGGGGCAAAGGTAGGTGGTCAACCAAAATCTGTGAAAAATACGTACTGGTACGTAGCGATCATGATTAGGTTTTTGACACTCTACTCGTCGAACTCAGTATCGACCACCCATACATTTGGTACAATTCGCAGCTGGCCTATTTGAGGTGTTTCTCGCGCTCCGTCTGGGCACTGCGCGAGCGTGGCAGAGGACATCTTTACAGCAAGCAGTAGGAACGACGAGGAAAGGTGAAGGCATACCCCCAAGGGTCAGCAACGACACATACATGTTGCAGGGTCAGCGTAACGCGTGCATTCAGGCATACACGTACTCGTTTAAAACTTCTTTTTTCCTTGGCAGTTACACAAAAATACAAAACGCCTTCACAACACAATCAAAACTTCACGATGCATGTGACACTTAATGATTGTCACTCCCATTGCTGTCGGCCAGTGCTGCCGTGCGTACAAGATTGTTTTCGTAGACACCGTTTGTACATCCACCACCTTCCTACTGCTCCTTCCGCGACGTAGCCTCATCCGATCCGGTCGACCTTAAATAATCCGTTCTCTCTGTTCTACGGAGTCTGTTCGCCCGGCGTGCACAGCAGCCGAAGAGGCTCGCGACGTTCGTCTCGCCACCATATGCTAGCCTTTCAATTTTAAGGTTGTTCCGTCAACTCATGCTTTCACACGCATAATAGTTCGAATCCGAATTTCGATACTCGTTTGATGGACGCCCGACCCTCAACGCACAAACAACGGTGGGGCATGAGACCGGCCACCCCAGCCCATACTCCCCACACTCTTGTCGCCATGGGCTGTCGAATGCCGGGAAGGATGCAGCCTCTCCCGTCTTGGCCAAAGGAGAGGAGGTCGGATCTGGGTGCTGGCATATATCGGGAATATTATCAGTTATCACGAGCGAGAATAAACCTCGGCTAATGGCACATTTGCCTCTTGACGGACAACCGTCAACGACATTCCAATGCTCCAAAATATTCGAAAAAAAATGTTCCCAACACTGACGTAGAACTACCCCGCTCCCTCACGGTTTTACAGCTGGACGTGGTGAATGCGCCGATTCCGAGCTAAATTGAGTATCTAACACTCGACTGGTGGAACTCACAGCACATACGCCGATTGATGGCACTCTCGCCCCGTGACCGACAGCTGTGAAGGACCTCCCAACACTAAAAACTTTAAAAAACGTATCGAGAAATTGGACGGGACAAAGCTAGATCGTCAACCAAAATATTTGTAGGCCAGTTAATGAATCACGCAGTTCAGCTTACTAAGTTGAGCATCTACACTCAACTGGTCGGACTCATAGCGGAGAGCAGCACACTCTGCCAGCCGGCAGCCAGGGCTGGGCGCAAGCACGCCCAAAGCCACCCCCGGCGCAGTCGCGGTCGGGGAGCACTATGAGGAAGTTTCGGACCAAGAGGTGAAGAAGCTCAGCGCGATTCAGCGTGAAAAACGCAAAAATCCACGTCTAAAAAATGGGAGAAGCGCTCACAGCACACCGTCAACAATATCGTCCTTGTATTAATATATTCCGTTCATTCGGTGAGGTCAAGCGAGGCATCCATGCCAATCAGCGACTGTTTCTATCGGAGCGCGAACGCGCACAAGTGTTGTTATGCAATTTTCGTAACGCGTGTGTACACGAACACAAAGCTTGCTGGTACTGGATGTCCTCGGAGCATCCCAGTTTTGAGTTTACTGTTTCTGTCTTGAAAAAAATATTTCACCCCTCTTCTTTTTTACGGATATGTGTCTTGTCCTTTTAAGAGAGTGACTTAGATCCGCGATGATGAATTCGGATTTCCGCCCTCTTCCCTCCTTCGGTTCGACGCAAGACAAAAAAAACAAAAAACAGAACTGGAAGAAAACAAAATAGGGATGGGGAAGCGATATAAAAATAGTGTGCAGTTTGTAGTGAAGAGAATTGGGCGTTATGGCTCATACTATTTGTTAGGTGAGGGTCCGTATACATCGTCCGCGACCCACACTGGTTGAAGCTGACTTAAAGTGGATGCGCACCTTTGTTGAAGTGCAAAGTGGATACCGTAAAAGTCGGAGCTATAAAAAAAGCAGGCCAAGCGAACAGACAGGGCTGATTTCTTGCAGCTGCACAGCTGTCTGATTTCTTGCAGCTGCACAGCTGTCGCTCGCTGGGCCAGTCATTCCGTGATATATTTTTCCCACTCGTTTTTTTCTTCCGACAACCAGGGAATGAAGACGTTTGCGAGGATAGAGATACCTACGTAGAACGAATGCTTTGTAATTTGTTACATCTTCTTGTTTCTTTTCGTTTCAGCGTCATATTTATTTTGTTCCTGGGGGAGTGCGATCGTGTTGGAACATCTGGTGGAACAGTCGTCCGAAAATTCGTTCAGTAGAACCCAGACATTGAAGGGAGGGAGATGCGTGGATGAGCAATAACATGAAGGATATGTCACCAAGTCGAATTATGCCAAGGACGTATCACCCAGATACGTTCCCTCACAAGCAACCCGAAATTAAAAAATACGATGCAAATGTATTATGCGTATTCTCGCCGTTAGCCGATGAGGTCGCTGAGAAGTCGTCGTGGAGAGGTGCCAAAGTGAGGGTCCGAGCAGAGTGCTCTGATGTTTCTAGCACATAATTGCCGGACGCGTAAGCGTCAATATTCATAGAGTGTCAGCGCACGTGGCGACACGGAACAAGCCTGGTCGGGTGGATTATGGAGTTGCCCGAAGTCTGCTAGAGGGGAGAGGTCAACACGGTCCATGCTGCGGACCCCTGGGAACCCAATACCTAGTCCGGTGAGATATTTCATGGATTACTTAGAGATATATAGATATTTGCATGCGTGTTTCGAAGTCTTCAAGCACCCTGCCCGTGACGCGGCCCCTCTCTTCATACGCCTAAAATTATTCAACAAAACACTTGAGGATGGTCGATACACTCCTTGTAACTGTTGGGTTTACCGAACACGAGTGATGAGTGACACGGGCAAGCGAAGACACGTACCTGATTCAGCCTGCATGCTGACAACCTGTACTGGATATTGGGGCTCCAAGTCCATTCTCGACGCACTAGGTCCGCTTGGCGACGTCCTGTGCGCCCCTCATGATTGGGGTTTTGAAGACACCACAAGGCTGTTGGTATTTATTGCTAGAGCTTGTATGAAGGGCTTTTATATGCTTATTATTTCATCGCCGTTTTCGACGCTTTCTGCCTACAATTGAGCCGACCACGTTCATCATATTCTTCATGTGTACAAGGTTATAATGATTATTGCGGCCTACCCAAACAAAGCCTACTAAACAGAGTAGTGTTATGTCAATATTGAAAAAATATCTTGGGAGCTATATTGTGACCGATGAGTGGGTGACATGAGAGTAAGGTTAAAACGCGGCGTAAAACAACAACAGGGTATTCATTGAAGAAGGGTTCGGTACAGGAAGGGAAGACAGCATTACCCGCAACGACTATACGGGGCGGTTCTTGGAAATATTGTCGTACAGTTGTTGCGCGCCCGCGATTTCGATCGAAGAGTCTCCTTCGGGGTTGTAGTGTTACGTCGATAGCGAAGGTGATGCAGGAAAAGGCCCGCATCATCCTGACTTTGTTATCTATATTCGACATATATTATAATGGCATCTAAGCTGTATCGTCGGGTTAGGGTTAGGGTTGTTTATACTTTGTAGGATTTAGACACAGTATATTATTCTGCTCTGAACAGGGTTCTACGTACCGAGATGAACGAAGAAAACATTTATCCACGAACGAACCGACGGATTTACGCACCTACGTACGCGCCTACCCACGAATATTCGACAAACCCACCAACACACCCACCCACTCATAACGCTCTGCAAAAATGCTCTTTTCGATAAACAAGAAATAATCGCTGTACGTGACCTCAAAACGAGACAAAGTAGTACTCAAGTTAATTCTCATCGAGGAGCGTGTTGTCCAAAATTTATTAAGTCCGGAAATAATTGAAGATTTGTATCAATAAACGGAGGCGTTGACACTGTTCGTTAAATTTTCCGGAAGAAAAAAAACGTTATTATTCCAACATTCGGGAAAAAATGGAACATATGGGAGTCTGAAAAGTTGCAGGAAAAAAATGTCCAAGATGAGGGGAAAAACGCTCCTATAAGGATGATCCATGAAACGTATATACTAAGCGCAATAAAAAAGACGTGTTCAAACAATATAATTCCGGCCACTTTCGCACGGCCAGATAACAGTGACAAACACTACATAAATTACAGGTGGATCATGTGGAGCATTGAAGAACACACAAGCTACACGGCAGAGTCTTCTGAAGAAGGTATCTAGTCGTTTGCAGCAAAGCCCCGAGCCACATCACTTAAGAACGGCAACAGCAGCAGCATCAGTAGCGCCATACAGAGCAGAGCCGGACCTGCACCCTACTGTGATGCTCGGTCTTGCGTGGTTCCGTTGTCGAGCTTGGAACAGAACGATGTGATTGCTTGATGAACCCCGCCAAGATGCATGGTATGTTTGCCGTCATAGCTGTCAAGTCACATGTCTTGCCACGCAGTGGTGTCGGGATTCGGGCGAAAACACCGAACACAATGAGACAAGCTGGGAAGCAGCCAGCAGAGATATAGATACACCGGTACAGCGGTAGCAGCAGAGCAGAACAGGATATTGAGCTATCGATTTGTTCTTCAGCCGCACTCTTGCTTCCCTGAAACATACCACCCCAGTGTTTTGTTCTGTCTGCATGTCGTGTTAAAAAAAAGAAGCCAAGCCTGCTCTAGGTTTATCTGAAGCAAGACACCTGGTACCATAGTAAGTACGTGTGTTCCGTCTCTGCGTGATTTGTGTGCTGTCACAGCTTTCAAGAGACAGCTCCCCGCGGTGGTGGAATGCTGGAAAATCTAGACATTGGTGACGAAGTACACATGGGCTACTCGTGCCGTGCGCACTCCGCCTCAGGTTCTGACGATAAAAAAACTCGTCTGTTGCAGGACTGTCGTGCTGCGCATCGACGCCCGCTGTCTGCTGCTGGCGCTAAAATCCAGCGTGCTCGGGTTCGTCGTACAGACTGATTGAGGTACGGACCGAAGAGCTTGCAGGTTACACCGACCCTGATCCTGAAAAACTGCTTGATTATGTATAACTGTATACATGGATATGTAATTACGCCACGGAGCATCTGGTAACATAATTTACGGTTAACTCAATACTGTGCTCGGCCGTCACCCATTTGACGCTTCCCTTTTCGGAGAGAAATAGGGGAGGGCGCCGGTGGTGGGGTTATCGCGAATTGCAGACGTTGTGGGGGTTTGTATGCGGCAATGCTAACGTGACACTGGGTTATCTCGTCGGCAAGAAACTCGACATCGGACTCAGGGCCGTCGTAGCCGGTTTTTGTAGTCGTGCCAGCTTCACTTGTCAAGCCCACCTTAGCGAGGCTTCACCTGTCAGGCTCGCCTTAGCGCCTTACTACCTAGTCTGCGAAATAAAACTTCTTTCAAGGCCGAGCCTCGTCTGGATTATCAAAATCAGGTGACGATAGGGGGTTCCCTTAACACAGACCCCCAAGCTCCTCGAAATGGTGCGCTGGCGGTGTTTCCCGTCGATGGCGAGGCTTTATGTGGGCGAGGTGTGCAGATATTTCTCATGTGTCGCTTGTTAGTCGCGTATACCACAGTTGATAATCGCGAGCAGACGGTATTCTGATCGGGACACGGTATCAGCAAGTTCCGGTTTCCACCATCCGAGTACTAGTATGTATGATCTGTACACAGCCACTTTCTGTCCGGGTTAGATCAGGGTGTACTGACTATTTGTTTGCTATTTTGTTCGACATGTTTGGCTGCACGCTTGGTTAGATCCTGGCCCGAGACACCGGTTGTTCGCTCGATTGTGGCGTGGTGTACTGTGTGGGCGACCTAATCACATACTAAAAACCGTGTCAGGTAGTCCATCGTCGAGATAACGTATTAGCATTCGTTCCATGCGGCTGAAGTTGATACTGCTACTAAGTGACTCGATATTCGTTCCGAGGACCGCTCGACAGGCACGTGGCCTGTCGGGAGCTTTGTCCGAATATATGTGCAGTTGTTCGTTGATGACAAGCTTGGTGTTCATCGCACCAACCTCGATCCCCGCGGTTTACGGTTGGCCACCAAACTGTCTGGCGGATGAAATTACAGGTCAGGCTGAATGGATGCCATCCTCAAAGTACGTTGTCGTGTTAGGCATGCAGAATGAACCCAAGGAGAATTATCGGCACTACCAACTGATCACGAAATGTACACTTTTTTATCAGGCGTCCCGGGCGGGACGATTCATATTATTAGAGCATTTCTTGTACGGAAGGATAAGCCACGGTTGTGGTCGTTCCCTCCTCGGCAAGTTGTGCACTTGCGTTGTAAGTGTATTCCACTTACAACCCTACCCCGCTGCTTGTGCTGGGTGGACTTGTTTATGATCGACTGGCATAAAAAAGGTTTGTCGAGCCCACGATACCTGATTTCATACTTTAAATGGTCTTTATCGCTGAGTATTGTTACGGACGTTTCACAGTGTGTCGTTCGAAATCTGATATCGTCTGGTGTGTAGTGATGTGTGCAGCTTGAGGCTGTCTGATATATTTCGACAATAACATAAGACGGACAACTCAGCTTGTTCTCGTTGGTGTTCATACGCTAACATCCGTGTTGAACGGTAAATACCTATGGCTGTGGTGAGACCGCCTAGGCTGTTGCCAAGTTTGATACAACTTGCATTGAGGGAAGGTATCTGGGAACCGCATTATTTGTCGGCCCCATAGAGGGGGCTTTCAGTGTTGGAGTCAGAAGTGGAACCGCGTAACATTCCTCAAGTGTCGCGAAGTGGTAACACGGCGACTAACGTATGCGGTGATTACTACAGCAGATCTTCACCTTTCTGCTGGGCAAACAATGCTTCTCCACCAGTTTCGGAGGCGTCAACCTGAATAAGAGCATCTTTCGAAAACACTGGAAACTGCCTGTGGCGCGGGAAACTTGGTGAGTAGGTGTTTGACTTTCGCGTACGCTAGGAAGTGCTGGGGTGCTCAAATATTTATGACTTATTTGTCGGTCGCTTTCACCGTGAGGGTAGTCAGGGAAGGTCTTATTTCGGCAACATCAAATATAAACTTACTGGCAACGTGCACTATACCAAGGGCTGAGTCTGCTGATTGGAAGTCGTTGGTGTCGGCAGATGGACTAAGTTTTTAAGTGGTCCTCACCGGGCAAAATGCCATATTGTAGGCTGTTGGTACCTGTCCCAAAAAAAACTCTTGAGGCCCAGACTGCATATTTGATGGTTTCAGCGTGGGACCGCCTGCTTCTGAAGTTCTGCACACGGGTTTCAATTGTTGGAGGCGCCCAAACTAAGTGGGCGACCAAAATGTACAGTTGCCCATGTCTACTCAGAGACTTACTTTACTCTTCGAACCAGAATGGGCTAAAGAGGATGACAATATTCGCGAGAAACAAAGAATGTGTTCGGAATACCGAAGGCCGGGGAACGGAAAACCCGTCTCTCGGTTCAGTGATGAGATTCAGTCTTCTATTGATCACGCGGTGCTCCATCTTGGTGGGCGTCGTTGTTGCTGTTCTTGTTCTTGTTGCTGTTGATGTTTCCACGTCAACTCATCGCCACAATACATTGCAGGTAGTAGTCGCAGGACGTACTTGAATATCTCTGGAGTGGGAGAAATACCTCGTGCAAAATACAACAATATCAGTATTAATATTTATAGCCCACATAAAAACTGAAGCACATCTACATCTCGAGGTCCCATGAAAATCTGGGAGACGGGATCTTTGGGTTGGCGGGCTGTTCAGGTGTTTTGGTTCCTGTTGAGATCAAGATATGGGCGAAGACCCAACCCAACCCCTAACCCTATCCCCAACTCCAACCCTGACCCCAAGCCGCAGCTAAAACGGGCCAAAACTCGCCACAAACGCGACTGCGCCGCGTTTGCACCGAACTAGGAGTTTCCTCTTTTACACACGACTATTCCAAAGTGCAGACCACGCGATACATTTTCCAAGTCGAAATCATCCCTAAAGAGGCCTCTCCCGAATTGCTGAATCGAACAACTAATTTCGCGATTCGTACAGCGTACCACATCTGTCTATCTGATACGTACTTGCGCGGACCTCACTTTTTATTTTTGTCTGAGGTAGGTGTAGATGTATTACAGTTATCATGTTGCCGGACGGTCGCCCCGGTAGACCAGTGGTCAGCTTCAAAGGCCATTGGTATCGGTACCCAAGTTCAAATCCCACGTGGTGAGACTTTATTTGAAAAAAATAAAAAGGTACCAATTGCTGAGAGCGCCTTCGTTGCGTGGGCAGGCAGAATTCGACGCAAGTCGACGAGGG
>JBBMHQ010092627.1:0-10572 GCA_037834295.1 Postelsia palmaeformis | reverse complement strand
GCAGGAACAACATCCGGGATAGCAACACCAGCAGGCAACAGCAGACAACAGCAACAACAGCAACAACAACAGCGACAGCAACAACAGCGACAGCAACTACAGCCGCCACAACAACAGCAACCAGACAAAAAAGCAGCACGTACACAAAACCGCGCGGTCATCACCTCGCAGCCCCTCCGATCTGCAGCAGATTGTCCCTCTCCTTGCCACCCCCCCCTCCGCCCTTGCCACACCCCTCTCCCTCCCCCCCCAGGCCTTCTTCTGCAGCCAGCGCCACAGCAGCCGCCGCCGCCGCCTCCTTGACTCTGAGAGCCGCCTTGTCGCCCGCTCTAGCAGACGCGGCAGCCACGGCTGAAGCTTCCGCTATCGCCATAGCCTCTGTCGCCTTCAGAGAATCGCTCCGTCGCCGGGGGGGGGAGGCCTTGTACAGCCCCGGGGTTTCTACGCCAAGAATTATGCACCAGTGTCGCAATCGGAAGTAGTAGCTGGCGAGATACGAGGAGAGGAGATCGGGGGGATGAGGCGTGCGGTTAGGAGACTATAACTATATACAATACTCAGTTACCAAACGATGTAAGCAACGCAATAAACTGCATCAAGTCAAGTATTTGCTAATGAGAACAAAGTCGACTTCGAGCGCGAGGGGGGGCACTGTGCTTTTTTCTGCTAGGCAATGAGAAGCGTGCCGCAACGTGTTTGTCACCGAATAGAGGGCAGGGGTGGCAAACCTAGCAGATGGTAAGTCCGACGTATATTGAACGCTCAAGTCCAACCCATGGAAAAAAGTCAGGCGGTGAAACCTAACCAGACAGCAAAAAACTCCCACCACAACTACACCAGGGCTGTGGTAAGTGGTGAGTTTACTCGCACCAATTTCACGTCACGTAAATATACACGAAAAATCACAGCAGTGGTGGTTCGTGTGGACACGCGAGGCAGGACACCCTGGTACAAAACTCGCCTGGCGAAGAGAGACGAGGCAACGCGCACGTTGTACTGCAGAACCTGGAGCACCGCCACCTCCAGCTCGTTGATCCGTCTCAGCGGGCACCTCCCCACCTTGCTGAAGTCACAGTTCCACCTATCGAATAACGCAGTAGCAACACAACAAACGGTATGATATACGCACAAGTAAAGCAGGATTGACAGATAGTTCAACCAAATAATACCCAAGAGGCGTTTTTATACTTTACACACACCAAGAAGCGGGATTTAGGAAATACCAAAACAATGAAAAAAAACTCAGCCTTATGTACTCCATGCCCTGAACGTCCTGAAGTAGGCAGTCCCACTCAAGCCCATTGTCGATACCTACTGTAGGCTACTGTGCTGTAGGCTACAGTAGTAGGGTACTGATCTAAACTACTGTAGTCTACTGCTGTAGACTGCAACAATAGGCTACTTCTGCAGGCTGCTGGTTATGTAATGATGTAGGCACGGCACTTCCGGCGGGAGCGGCGAGCAACAAGACTACATACAGTGTTAACAAGTACAGTACTGTCGTAGTAATAAGTTAATAGACTACCGTAGTCAGACTTGACAGACTATCCACAAACTACTACAGTAGTCAGGTAGACCTTCTCCGTCTCGCAGTCTGTGACCGCATAATTTGTGTTGTCCCTCTAGCATGAACGAATCAGGACGAACACTGGGTGCACTCATGCCATTGGGCAGAAACGACAGTTACACTGGGTGTACTCATGCGATTGGGCAGAAACAACAGTTCAACAGCAACCAATCTAGAATACTACAAGTACAACACTGGGACGGAGAGTATGGCCGATTAAAAAATACTTACATGGACAGGTCGTCCCAGATCTTAGAGGCAAGGATCAAGCCGCAGAGGATCACGGACCTTGGTAAATGGCAGAAAATGGGGGGGGGGGGCGCAGGAGCGATTGAACGATTGAGCGAGCGACCAAAAGAAGCGTGACAAACACCAGACAAGACCGCGGTGATTCCAGTACTACAGCAGTAGCAGCAGAAGCTGTGGTGCATACGCAGCGAAACATCAGTCAGTAGGCAATCTCCCCACCCCTGGCGATGCGGCCACATCAATAGAAACCCCTCCCAGCAACAGGCAGAGGCGCCGCCCCAACTTATCTAACGCGTGGAAAAATAATTTATTGCTGTCAGGTAGGATAGGGCTCACTAGGGACTTTCACGTTTTTGGTCGTTAACTGTGTGCGCTGGTGGAAAGCATAGACTGCTTCGTCCTTGGCCACACAAAAAACAAAAAACGTTGTCGTTAAGACAACGCAGATGAGCCATCCCGGGTAGTAGGGGCGGTGCCTTCCGAGGGTAGTGCCTTATTATTTTCTCCACTCCTCGCACGGGAAGCTCAACATCTCACTCGAAACATGACTTCAAGAAGACTGTTCGCACAAACCGAGCAACGTGTACACATGCTACGCGACTCCTACAACAAATATACTCCAGTAGTAAAGTACCATGGTATACCGGTACTATTAATAGTGATACTAACCGATGTAATGATAGCTACTCACTTTTCAGCAGCTTAGCCAGTCAGAAATTGTTGAGCCAGGATGTGCAACCAATCCCTACTGTGGGATGAGTAAGAGTGATAAGCCATGGCCCTATTGAGGCAACCACAGTATTTTAGGCGGCCGAGTATTCTAGCACAGCTGAAAAAGCAAGACATGCCCTACATATCTCCTGGTACTGGTACGTTTTAGGCGGTCGTGTTAACTAAGTATATTAGTAGCGACATAAGCAACATCAGCAACATTAGCAACTCGCTCATCGTACATGGGCGGCTGTGTAAATTAGCACCTCGATTCAGTCGTGCAGACTACTTCTATTTTGGTTTGCTCTCACCTCCAGTTTTGCCGGCAGATCCTTAGCTTGCCAGCCGTCTCCGTGAGCACTCTCTCGATGTAGACCAAGCTCATGATCACACAGTCCTTCTCAAGCTGGGCAGTCCGAAACACGTACGAGTAAAACTCTAGCACCTTGCTCCCGAGCGAAGGCGTCCAATGCACCCAGGGCATCGAAGGCATCCCAGACGTCCCAGGAACCCAATCCGATGCATTTAAGGGAAGCAGCGCGGTGAGAGGGCCAGTTTGAGAGGCGAAATCGAACACCCCAATCAGACTGACGGAGTTACCCCCTCCTGTGTGCCTTCCTCCAAACACCACACGAACTGTGATACCTGTTGTACTACTGTAAAATATACCAGGTAGTCTAAAATGATATCGAGAACGTGCAGCGTGAGGTGCCGATCACGAAAAAACGGCTAAGAAACACAATTCACTCGTCGGAAAGGTTTCACAGCTCGGATATATCATCTGCAGATAGATCATCCACATATATAGATCATCTACATCCTAAATTGCCGTTGTGAGTTGTTGTGCATGGTTTATCTATCTGTGTAGTTCAACCCACCCTAGGAAGCATGTCCTAGATCATGCAGATTATAAGGTTTTCACCCGGCAACATGAGCCAGATCATACAGATCGTACAGATCATACAGATCATACAGATCAGGAGTACATATATCCATAAATACTGAAATATCTGGATCACCAACAAGAAACTATCTGTAGATGATCTGTTCGAGGTATGGAATAGCTAGTACCTGTAGTTCCTAACTACGCTTCCATTGAGCAGTTCAACGCTTGTAGCGAAGGCATGCGAGGCATGTGAGGCACTGAAGTGAGGCATGTGAGGGCACCAGGGCGATGATGGCGCGGTGGGAAGGGTCACTTCGGGAACCGAAATCAAAAGACCTCTACCATACACACAGAGTTATCGCTGCAGTCCCTTCGAAGTGAAGCTCCTTCCGACAACACAGCTTTCGCAACCCTAGTTCTAACGCCGGCCCAATCTACTTTTATCCGCGTTTTGCGGCGTCCCCTGAGAGCCGAGGGTCGACGACAAGGACGGCTCCTGACGAAAAACTAGCTTGACTCATGGAATATCGAAATTCACACTGCGGACAGGAGTACCGTACAGCAGCTGCCTCTGCTTACTGGTTCTTCTGCTTGTTGTACTATGAGTATGTGGTGCCAGGTACCAGGTATGTCGTGAGGTATATCGCGGCGGCACAGGCGGGCATCGACGTTGACACAATCCTGTCCATTCTATCCATTGGCGACCACAACACCGCTTTTGGTCGTCGGAGACAATCACAGCAACACAGAACAACAACGACAGCACTTCACCAACAACACCAGCACCAGCACCAGCACTACCAACACCAATAAAGCAACAATAAAACATCACTTTATCGTCACCACTGACACCACCACCAACAAAAACATTAATGTATCGTCACACTTTATACTCCTCAAATATGCTTCCTTACCTCTGCATACGACGGCGGCGGGCGTTCCTGATGCCGTTTCCCCCCCCAGTTTTGCATGCCTTCCTGCGACACACGCATCCGGCCCCCTATTTCGCGCACGCCTCCTCCATTTGCGGAGCTTCTGTTGGCGGCCTCCATCCCAGCGGGGTCGTTGAAGATATTGAACAGCGGGTCAATGGGCCAAGACATCGCGCAGCCTTCGCAGATGTGGTGGTGCAGCACCAAGCAGGTTGCCTTGATCATCCCCTGCCAGCGTCCAGCAATGCGGCAATACCGCAGCAACACCCCGGCAGCGTCGTTCTCTGCATTAGTACCACTTCGTACTGCACATGTAGGGCAGCGTCCGTACTGGTACATCAGTAATAGTGTAGAGCTACCCTCGTAGCGGGGGAGTGAGATAAGCTCGACACTCCAGGACCGGTCAACACAGCAGTTATTCCAAAGCTGCAGTAGTACAGCAAATACTGCTGTTGTGGAAAAGAGTGCCCTCTACTTTACTCTAGTGGACCACGTACCTCGTCTGCTTCACCTGATACTACCATACTACACCGTACTCTCATGTCTTGGACTATCCTACTGTAGCACTGCTGTACCTGTACTCTGGTACTGCGCGTCACCTGCTGTAATGTACTATTGTCCTGCTTATGTACTACTGCAGTCCTATACCTGATACCTGGTACTATTATACTGTTCTACTATTAATACTGTACTGCCGTGCTTTACCACATCTGGTACCCTTGTGCTGTATTGCCGTGGTGTACTGTACCTGCACGTCGAGGTCGTCCATGGCGAGGCAGAGCTCCACGCTGGACGAGCTGTTCCTTCTCTTGAGGGGCATCTTCGCCTTCGTCGTCCGCCTCGCTGCCCTGTCGTATCGAAACAATCGAAAAAAACACCACACAACACAACACGACACAAAAAAAATAAAAAAAAACAAGCAAGCAAACAAGCGAACAAGCAAATAGGCGACCAACTAGAAAAATACAAATATCAATGTCAGAGCAATGAACAGCCAACAACCAAGCAATGCAGGAATGAAGCAAGGAAGGGAGCCAGGGAAGGAAGGGAGGAAGTTGTGCACGAAACTGCCGCCCGGGGCCCATCGTCGTCCAACGACCAGGAGAGGGATGCTATCAGTACTCGAACGCCCAAACAGCCTACTCCAAACGGTGCGATAAATATGGCACTCTGATATCGCAGTGAGCCACCACCGCGAACGAGGGGTGGGCAGGTGTTGTCGTGCTTAGCCCCAACCCTCACCCCAACCCCAACCCTAACCCTCACCCCAACCCCAACCCTAGCCCCAACCCTAACCTCAACCTTAACCCCAACCCTCACCTTAGTCCCAACCCCAACTCTCACCCCAACCCTTACCCTACTCCCAACCGAACCCCGACCGTCACCCCGACCCTAAGCCCAAGCACAACCCTAACCCCAACCCAACACCAGCCGCAGCAGCAGCCTTATAGCCTCGCAGTCTCACAGCTCGGCTACATAAAAACTGCACACCTGACTACTCAAACACCTGACTACTCACAAAAAAAACTGACACTACATGTGGTATAAGTACTAATGTGTTGGGAGGCAGCAGATGCAGGGGCTGTCTGCGTGAGCACGTCCGTTTCACTTGCCAGTCCAAGGTCTGGTCTTGCTGGTTGTGCTTGTGCAGGATCTCGATGTCGATGTACGGAGTCGTGCGGAACATGTAGTGCGGCTTGTGTTCCCGGCTAACGCTGTTGAGGGTGCCGCCGATGAAGTTAGACCACTGATGGGGCTCCGGGGTGGGGGGCGAAGGCCCTCCGTGACTCTACCATTACGTTCACAGAGCAACGGAACCAAGGCAGCGGCAATCAGCAAAGGAAATCATACATCCAACGGATAGAAAGGCGTATATTACACCTCTACGAATATTCCGTAGAGTACGTACACAATTGAACATCGGTAGTCTATACTTGCACATGGATAACCAATGATCAGTGCAGAACGTGCCTCACATCTGACTTGAAAGTCGTCCAACATTTTGCGGAATTTACAAACAAAATGCATAACCTAGTCTCCACTAGATGTCCCTGGAGTTTATTATGTGTTCCATCCCCCATTTATTATCTTCGCTCTATTATGTGCAAACGACTAAGAGGTATACACAAGGTCCAGCAGGGGTAGAGCAAAGAAACATTAAAATAAATATCAATCAGCAGCAGTAGCTGCAGTAGTTCAGTACAGCCGAGTTTATGGCGCATAATCACATATACCACACAAGGGACTTGGCGCTTGGTGTACCATTTCCAAATATGCCCCGTTGCGAACGTGTGTGCGTGTGTACACGTGTACACTCCGTTAGACATGAACTATTAATAGACATTACCGCTATTAATACCAGGCATCTCTTAATATAACATACTCGGAGCAAGTAACGACGGAAATACGATTATCTCACGATTCTTCAAGTCAACCATGACGCTTTAGACAGCAGCAGTACCAGATACAGCAGTAGGTTTTCAGCACCATATCATAAGCATCTGCACAATGGGTGGCAGGGTCAGGGGTCACCTGCTTGCGTCTGATGTTGAGCTCCATGCTGTCGAAAAATTCTTGCTCCTCGGCCGTGATTGGCCGCTTCGTCTTCATACTCAGCCGCCTGCATTCAACCATTCAACCAAATACCAAGCGATCAAAACAGTCAAAACAATCAACCATTGCGCATGTGTATAGATGCTGTACCAGATTCAACATCTAGATCACGGTAGTTTGGTAGGTGGCCCGCGTGTCTATCAAGATCAATTTCGTGGATTCGAGTCTCACCGACTGCATGCTCGTCGTAGGGACTTTTTCTTGAATAGAAAAGTGATTAGCGGAAAGCGCGAGAGCGTGAGTTGGCTACATTCGATGAATATCGACGAGCAGTGGGAATGCTGAACCTCATGCGCGACAAAAAATAAAGGCACGTACCGGGGGGGAGAAGGGGCGACATCTGTGACCACGGCTTGTCCAGAAGATCGCTGAGGGTAAAACCTCCTACGGGTTAGGCTGAAAAGTAGACATGACGATTGAAAATAAAATGAAATAAATCCTAAGCTGTCGTTATTATGGAATGGTGTGCGACCCCTCTATATATTCTAAAAGTCTGCGTGTTCTTCACCATCAATATTAAACCGTTCTTTCTACTGCATACCCGTCGACATCCAGCACAACCAGTGTCCATGCCAATTCTTCAATCCTCGAAGCGTTACAAGTTATGTGGTCACAAAGCTACGCCACAGAGATACTACGTTGCCACGTGTGCAGTACGCACAGTTAGCGGGCAATGCCAGACGTACAGCCCCAACCCACGAATCATGTCTTATGTACATAATGCAGGATATACGGCTCCCGCCTGGTATCATGGGCTAGACATATACATCAGGTGATTTGTCCTAAAAGGCCTACCTGGTTCATCATCAAGTGGGAATCGATGCTCTGTCGGATCTCTCCCAGGTGTCAAACGTTGCGTGTGTTGTCTACAGTCTTCACATGCAGCCGCTTCTTACTTTCTATCCAGCGCCATCCACCATCCAGAACATTGTATGGTCTGATCTTCTTGCTGCCTTTGCGATGCATTATCTCTGTCTCGTATTTCTTGTTTTTTCTTGCGGCCACAGAGCTTGTATCTCGCTTAGGATGAAGGAGCACGGACGCTGAGTGTGCTGTATGTTGACGGGTAAGAAGGACGGCTATTGATATATATCTGTGAATATCACACAAACACCGTGAATATCACACAAACACCTTGACCAAACTTGCCACATAGATACCATACGATACAACCATTTTGGTTTTAAACGAGATTGATTGATGTTATTGTTGTCTTGATATAACCGTCCTTTCGTTATCTCCACGCACGAGACGCAGCACACATCAGCACACAGTACGTTCAGTAGTGTCCTTTTCCTCACTGCTTATTCATTCCAGACAACACGTTGAAGCGGGTGACACGGCGGCAAAGAAGCTATGAAGCCATATCACTCCACGACCCGTCGTCCGATAGTAAGTAAGCTATGCGCAACATGCGCAACATGAGCGGCATTCGACTATCCAAGCGCCCCGCAGACGGTCAAACTAAAAAAAGCGGCAGCGGTATCGCGCCGCTTGCTGTATACATCGGGTGCGACGGAGCGACCAATTCGGTGAAGACAAAAAACGTGAAACAAGGAACAAATCTCTGAATCAAACTGGTACATTCATAAATGCGAAGAGAAAATAAGAACAGTACTTTGTGTGTGTGCTCTTTACATTAACGTCATGTCTACTTTCTACTCGTCGGCATCCAGCACAGCCAGTGTCCGTGGCGATTTTTCAATCCTAGAGAAATGCAAGTGGTCACAAAACTACGCCACGGAGATACTACGTTGTTACGTATGTACGCACTTGGCATTGCAGTAAGTACATACCTGGTACTGTGCAGTAAAGCACAGCAGTAAACATACATATTATATGAAAGAGATAGTGCCACTCGGCTGTTGTGTGCTCGTGAAACAAATACTGCATGCCAAAAGTTGAGCGGCACGAACCCGAGCACCCGGCCTGGGCTGGACCTCTGCTGGCCCCACTGCAACACCTAGAAGGAGTGAAGGAGTATGCCGTAACTACAGTAGTTGCCTTTTAGGGCATAACTGGTAGGTGGGGAATTCGTTGCTTCCGAACCCGTAATAATTTGTAGGTAACTCTCGAAACATACACGTACACACCCCGTGAAGAGAGCGATCGTATTGTCACACCAACTTTGCAAATATGGGTTTCGACCACATTTTCGATATCACAGCTTCGTTTTTTCTTCTTCTTCCCTCCACCCTTTACGCCGGTATTTTGCGCTCCTTCGTTTTGCCTCGTGCGTGCCGCAGCTATCTGTTCCCCTTGAACATGCATTTCTTATAGCAGCCTTTCTGATCTAATAAATATGTCACTTGTGCGTGTTCTGCTTCATTTCAGACTTTTTATTTTCTTCTCTACTACAACTTTGTCGTTGTCTTTTCAATCTCGTTTTCTGGTCTGACTTGTGTTGCTGCGTTTTCGTACCCGGTACGTCGGCAGTTCACTTGCTCCACCCACTGGTTTGCGACTATCTTTGTTTTGGTTCTGTCTGTCTGTCATGACATAATTTTTATCTCTCTAGGATAAGGAATGAGGACTGGCACTACAGAGTAGTAGATGTCGGTCTAATATTAAGACAACACACACAATACCCTGGTGTAGTGTCGTGTGCTCAAGTAAAATGGCGATAACACTATCAGGTATACTCCCAATCCGGAACCATTTCGATATTATTCAACTACTCTGCTGTACTACCTGGTCTTTATTCTTGCGTGTACGAATGGAAACCCCACTGGCTACTGCTGATGCTTCTCGACTAGCTACTCTCAACAAATACCGGCCTATACTTGTCCGGTTCTAGTGGTCACATTGTTTTCAACTTGAAGTAGCAGCTCCTCCTGCAGAGCGATCAGGTATCGAGAGCGACTACTGAGCGTTCGTTCAGAGCAACAGCCCGACAGCAGTGCTACAGCAGTACACAAAAATACAAAAAGTGTTTAGTTTATATCGGGTACCAGTATGTATATTACTGGTGAGCAATTGTAGGGTAAATCAGTGGCACGAGTCTCGAAACGACTTCGTATCGCACTAATGCATCATAGACTAAACCAGCCACCGTATATATCAGGGCCTTGCCCGCGACCGGTTTTTGTCTGGACCACATCCCGCGGAATCAAGTTACCGCCGGACTTCACGGTTTTCTTCGCACGGGCTTTGTCAACCATGAAACTGAACAACGCTATTTTGGGCAGGATCCGGCCACCGTGGTACTCTCCAGGGTGGGATGCAGTCACGACGGGACTCAACGGCATTTTTCATGGGATCCGGCCACCGCGTACTCCCCGGGCGGGATGCAGTCACCACGGGACTCAACGGGACACCCCCGGGACACCCACGGGCTTTGGCCTGCAGCAGGCGCTGCTACCTCGCTAGCAACAGCCTCCATGCTACCTGGTATAATATATATATGAAATGTAGAGTGAACAGGTTAGAGACGTTAAACTCAAGAAATATACCCCATGGCGTCAGAAATAAGGTACGAGGCATTTACAGTCAATTCAAGTGAGTACTTACACGTGATATAAAGTGAATATTGGGAAGTGCCGGTCGCCCCGGTAGACCAGTGGTCAGCTTCAAAGACCATTGGTATTGGTACCCAAGTTCAAATCCCACCGTGG
>JBBMHQ010092616.1:0-10572 GCA_037834295.1 Postelsia palmaeformis | reverse complement strand
ATACCGTAAGTCTGCATTTGATCCCGTAGACGGAACCCACCCCGGGTAGAAAGTACTATTAATATCTGTCTTGTGCATTTGATCCACGAACCGACCCCCCCCCCCTGCCTACTTTTATATCTACAGTTTGTTTCTACCGACCCGGAAACGCTTGTTTATTTTGTCGCATTTTTTATTCCAATAAAATGCACACAGGTGGAACGCTTGGCTGCATCGAAAGCCACGACCATCGCCAAGGTAAGCTCAAGCCCTTAGCATGAAAGTGCGCTGTACACACAACATACACACGTTTGGGCTCCTCGTAATTCCAAGCAATTTGTCCCTCAACCCAAAACGGGAATGGGTGCTGCCCTGGGGGGGGATTAAGCGTTTGGCGGCCACGTTCGCACCCATTGATGCCCTTCAAAAGTGTTTGGCGCGTGACATGATACGAACGCGTGCTACGATACTACTACTACTAGGGGTAGAAGATTCCGGGAAAAGTATTCCTGACAGCAGGGGCGGGATCGAGGAACTAATGATCCAACATCGCTGGTTTTTGTGATGTTGTTTTCTCAATATTTTCCTATAAGGCCTTAGGATATGGCACTAGCTGTTCACCGGGTTAAACGTTTCGGTCTTTGGTCGAGGTCAGGTTTGGACTTACTTATTGTAGAGCTCCTCGAGTGACGAGCTCCAGAAAATGCTACTGTAGGTGCACATCTATCGCGGGGATACATTTTTGTTTCCCTTTCTTTTCGATAAGTCCCTGAGACATGGGATTTTTCACACCGGGTGGAATTGTTTCGGTTTTTGGTCGAGGTCAGGTTTGGACTTACTTATTGTAGAGCTCCTCGAGCAACGAGCTTCAGAAAAGGTTGCCGAAGGTGCACAGTTATCGCTGGAGTACCCTTTTTTTTCCTACTATGTTCGGATGAACCCCTGAGACATGGGATTGCTCATACCGGGGGAAACAGTTCGGTTGTGATTGTAATGTCGAAACTCTGTAACGCCCGAGGAGTATTCCCCGGGCTCTGAAGTTTCCCTTGCGGTGCAATGGTTAGGATAGGCGATAGGAGAAGAGTAGACGGACGCCTGATGAAAGTTCCTCGGGCGAGTGTATATACCCGTCTAGCGGGTCAATAGAAGGAGAGCAGAGTGGGCGTGATGCTTCGAGTCAAGCCCTTTATCCAAATCCTCCGCCGGGTCGGTAAAAATAGAATAAAGCCTGGCCCTCCTCTTACGGGGGACCATAGTAAATAGGACCATTTTTTCTTACTAAAACTAGGTAATATATAATTTTTTGTATATACCGTAGGTCCTGTTTAATATGGTCCCCTGTAAGAGTACCGGTAGAGCTGCGGTCCCGTTTTGGGGCTAAACCACTCTATTTTCAAGTAGTTTATCCCCGAAACTAGACCACAGGCCTAAAAAGGATTACCACTCTCTTGGGACCTGTCGATAGGAACCAAAACAATGGTTGATCACGTTGGTGTCATCAGCCATCTGCGAGCGCCGTGAGCACCCGCCCGGCAGCTTTACGGGAGTCGAGGATCATTTTGCGCCCGTGCGCCGTACGTATTGTACGACTTCTTGCGTTGTATTCACTCGGACAACCGTTTTTTTTTTCTTCATCTACTCTACCTCCCCTGGATCACGCAGTGGTGGTGGTTGCTGTATTCTCGTCATTTTTTCCCGTCATTGTTTGTTTTTTCCTCTGGTATCCCAAGGTTGACTAACTCTTCGAAGACTGCAGTCCTGTGTGGGAGACAAACCAGTCAAGTTCTAGGTAATTTGTCGCCAAAACGGGACTACACTTCCAAAAAGGATCGAACCCGCCACACTTCCAATTGCATAAGTAAACCACGAGCTGCTGCTGTGAATACCTAACGAAGAGAGCCAAAGACGTACCAGGTGCGCTTCGGGTCCAACCAAATATTGGGGGGTTTGAGAGTTACGAATGGTTGATGCGATGGTTGAGGAATGTTGGGGGCTCAAAAGTGCAACCCTTGGAAGCAACCCTTAATTACAAGCCCTAACTGCAACACCGTAAT
Source organism: Postelsia palmaeformis (assembly GCA_037834295.1). Lineage (NCBI taxonomy): Eukaryota > Phaeophyceae > Laminariales > Laminariaceae > Postelsia > Postelsia palmaeformis. Next base: position 8,539 of record JBBMHQ010092616.1, on the reverse strand, counting down.
TGCAACCCCCTAATTGCAACCCCCTAATTGCAGCCCAAACCGTACCGTAGTACGGGGTCTCCACCCCTTCATGGCCCTTCTTGTCTACACGTGAGTTCTTTGCGTACGGAGTACACTGTTTGGCTGATCAGATGGGTATGTAATATGCAACACAAGAGTACACCTTTTGCGACACATAGGTTTGCAGGGGACACCAGGCGAGAGTGGTCTTCAGAGAGCGCCTTGACCGGCACCAAAAGACCCTGGCCATTCAGCTGTGCGCGCGTCGGTGGTTCGCTAAGCTTGAGCTCGAGCTTCGTGCTCGGCGCAGGTAAGAAAGCCACCCTGCTGTTTACATAGCAGCGCTGACTTGAGTTGGAGGGGCGCGTGGTGGTGCACGATTTTCTTACTCGAGGCTGCTGCTCGCTCGAGGAGCTCTGTGATCTCACCCCGAAACGGATTTCGAGGAGAACTGCTGTGATGCTCAATACCATCAATGGCCTATACCAAGGCAACACCGTGGCGAACGCAAAGAAGAAAAAAATCGATTTGACACAAACATTAATGAGATTCTAACGGGTAGCGCTTTTGGTTGGGGAGCTCCGTCGGTCATACATGTTTCGGCCGAAACGTGCTACTCCTATCCTAGCACGCGTCTAGTCTATCATATATAATATAGATTACCCTGGTATATATGATATATACTATTATAATAAAATATAATATGTATAATATATAATTTATACCTGGTGCCGGGTACATAATACAAATATATGATACTCGCAGGGTGTTCTTTTTGACCAACACGACCAGTCCACCTATTCTCTCGGCCCTCTCTGTACGCCTTGTACGGCGTAGCTTAGTTGCGATCGTTTTTTTTTCAAGCCTTGAAAAAAGGAGGGACGGCTTTGGTTTTCAGGAGCGATCGATCGGTCTCCAAGAGAGAGAGAGTTGAAACAGCATACTCGAAGGTACTATGATACGCCTTTACAACAACACGTTCCCTGCGTCTCTAAACTACTCAGACACCCCGCTGTTGCCTATCGATATAGTCTAAGCATGTCGTTTCCATCGCACACTGTTAATAGACCTGGTGCATCCTTGGGCGAGGGCGAGTTACTAAGAAAAGACGGCGACAAAAAACAGGGGGAGACTTTTTCCACCTGGCCAGAGCCGAACGTTGCTTGACGCTAAGGACAAGCTACGATAGCCGGCAAGCATTCCACCGACGAACACAAGTTGACGGCAGTTACCAAACATCCTGCTGCGCGAGTCCCTATCTAGCGACCGCTGCAAGCGTACGACAGTTTTTGCTGTAGTACATGCAGCAGTTCCAAGACTCACTACAGTATTTATCCTGCTGCGCGAGCTCCTCTATGGCGACAGCGTTGAGTGTTTTTCTTCTCCGTAATGATACCGCTCGAAGACTCACTTTTGCTTCGGTTTAACGGGTGCGGAAAACACGCAGGGATGGAGCCGTGAAAATGCAGGCATTGGTGCGCTCATATTCTTCCCGGCAAAGCGTTTCTCTGCGCCGCGACTGCGACCGTCAGACTGTCGCCGCAACGCGCATCCAATGTATCGCAAGAAAAACGGCCGCCCAACGAGAGTTTGAGTCCAGATGGCGGATGCAGACGGCGGTCGTTGTACTGCAGTGCTGGGCGAGGCTCAAAGCGGCGAGGAGAATAGCTAGGTAGGTTTCGAGCGCGGCTCAGGTAAACGTTTGGGTGACTGCATCGGTCGCACCGTCGCCCGCCCGGTAGGCCGCACGCAGCCAAGCGAGGTGCTTGTAGCTCAAACCATATTCCCGCTGCGGACATCTCTTCAACTATGAGCTTTGAACTGTGAAGGACATTTGAGTTTTTTTTTGTATGTAGGGGTTCATGTTAATATCACGGAGAGGCATAGTCATACATATTAATAGTAATCAGGACGAAAAATATGGCGTGTAAAACACAGTGGGATACATGTTTTTTTGAGTTCATCGTAGTGTTCTGATAACTACCCCCCCCCCCCTGTAAAATAGTATTGACGCTGGCTGTTATCCATGTGCAAGGTTCCTAGTAGGATGCAGCTCACCCCTTCATCCGACTCGCCCAACGCCTCGCGGTGCTTCGCGCTTGGTGCAAGCAGTGTCTGCCTGGTCTGTGAACGTCCGACGTGCTCCGTCCCGGCATTGTTGGGATGCGAGGCTCTATGGTCAAACGACTAAGGTCATGCATAATAATGAACATACACACCCGTAGAATGGCAACTTCTCTGTTTCAGGCTGTGGGATATCACTCGAGGCTCCGCGGGTGGGTGTGCGTAGACAGAGCGGTGTGTGGGGGCATACGTAGGTGGTGTACACGGGTCGCGATCACTGCCACCTTTTATCTGTTAACGCGTCCACGTGGCCGCTTTATTTTAGCTGTGTTCGAAAACCCTCCCCCCCCCCTTGTCGCATATGTTTGACCACGGATGCCGTTTACTTTGCAGCGCTACCCTGGGCGTAAATCCTCCTGTGGGTCCCGATTCTGTGGTAAATGCTCCGGAGAAGCAAGATACTTCGGTAGCCGACAGGCCGCTACCGAATAAATTACTATCTACCAAACCGACCACCCATTCGGCGCCCCCTTCTGCGCGAGACTCCCTGGCCGACCCGGAGGAGGGTGGAGCTCCGGTAACCGACGCGCCGGATAAAGATGTATCGATAGACGCCGAAGCTGCTGTTCATGAGGTGGCCCCGTCCGGACAAGGGTCTCAGGCCGAAACGCTTGTGGCCGCCGCCGCCGCTGGGGAAGGCGAGGTCCTACAGAAAGGGAATGCCCTCGGTAAGAAAATATTAGCGGCAGCCTCGGATCCATTTGACACCGCTGCTGTGAACGCAGAGGAGCTGAACCTTGATGGCGTGGGGCGAGGCAACGCCAAGCCTGAGGGTGAAACGTCTGAGGATGCAGGAGCCGGGATCGGGGTGTTATCTCTCGCAGCGAAGGAGCAAGCGGCTGCCAGTGGTGATGGGCACCTTGGCAGTCCAGAGGCAAAAACGGAATGTATACCCTTTACCGCATACCAGAAGCCACCCGCTGATAAAGAGGGAGGAGTGGTGCTGGTTTGTCCAACTGCTGCTGCAGTGCTCGATGGCGACGCCCCTAAGGTTACCGGGGAGAGCCCCATTCAGCAGGGGGTGGATAATTCGGGTTTTGAGGCACCCAAGGAAGAACCAGCCTCGGTGACTGACGTTGCGCTCGCTGGACGTATACAACCAGACCATGACACGCTACCGAACGAGCCGTGCGAGTCCACGCCGGAGAGCACAATCGAAGCGATGGCAGCGAAGCAGATACTCGCAGTTACAGTCGGGAATAATGAAGTTCAGCAGCTCCTCGTGGAAGGAGAGGACGACTCTACAGTTGAAAAACCCACCACCGGCGCAGCAGAAATCAGCATTCCTGTCCATAGAGTTGAGGAGGGGGTCGATCTCGCGGTTGCCAGTGCCACCGCAGTACCAGCGGGAGAAGTTTCGGTAAGGCACGGTGGGAAGGATGAGGGATTTCAAGGTGTCGCTCAAGGTTCAGAGGGTCGACCGGTGAAGGCGCTGACTCCGGAAAAAGGTGAGTATGGCTCTATGACGGGCCCTTCCGACGACGCTGTTTTGAGCAGTCCATCAGAGCCCGACGAAGATTATGCTCTCGAAACCAACAATGCTCCGGAGATGCTTAAGGACAAAACCAGCGGAAAAGATGATGCCTTGCTACCTGCAGTCGAAGGGGATGAGAGCATACCCGGGATATCGTTCATTTTAGATGAACGCGGACAGACCGTCTTCGATCCGGTGTTGGGTGGTTCTTCCTTGTGCACCGCAGAGGCGCCGAGAATGGCACACCATTCTGATGCTGCACAGCCGATACCGGTGGCTGCCGAGGATGGTTTCACGATGGTGACTGAAGATGGTGCTCCAAGCGGCACTCCGAACGGCGGGTCTGCTCGCGATGTCAATTGTGTGAACGCTGAACCGGAGCATGAACCTTCAACACTCGTTTTTGATGCGAACTCTCCGTCATTGGAAGATCCTACTCCGTCAGTCGCAGAGAACGTGACAGCGGTCAAGGATGTTGACGCCGCACAGTTGACTCCTGAGATAAAGCACTATAGCGCCCTACCGGGGGTTAAGGAAGAGGAATGGATGGATAAAACAGTTTCGGAGGAAGTTACAGCGAGCGACGGTACCCCGACGACAGTCGAGGAGCCTTTGGTCGTTCCTGCATCAGATTATCCTCCACTGTCAGCCATTGAGATGGTAAAAGATGCAGAGGGCACTGGAATATCACAGCCCATACTCGCGGCTATGCAGGGGACACGTGCAGCTGCGATCGGAGACTGTCCCGCAATTAACTCTGAGGACAACGTGTTGGTTGAAGGATCCGCGTTGGAAGAGGTTGTGCCAAAACATGATATTTTGACAGGGGAGGGGTTTGCCGACGTTCCTGTATCGTCAGACGATCCGCTATGGTCAGACGCGGAGGTTGCGGCCGGTGTGGAGGACGCCGAAGAATTACAGATTTCACCTGCTATTATGGGGGACAGGACGGTGGGTGCGATCAAGGACGACACTCCCACCGACGCTCAAGACGGGACATCGGCAGAGCAACCTACCTTCGAGATGGCTGTACCGGGGTCTGCGCCCCTAGCAGCCACAGAAGATGCTACGAGTTCCAGTCTAGTGTTCTGTGGCACTAATGGGTCAATTAAAATGGTGGCGGACGCTGACGTTGATGTTGCCAATCCTGTGGTTGGGGATAATACGCTGGTGGCCACGGTCGGTGACAGCGGTTTTAATGTTGTCTCGGGTGAAGCATCGACGCATGAGCCCGTTCCCACTATCCCTGTGCAGAAGCCCATGACCTCCACACCTGAGGAGTTGGTCGCCGACCCAGCAGTGGATAATCCTACCGCGTCAGGCAAGGAGCCCCCAACGTCGAAGGCTAATGACACTTATCAAAGCACATCCGTGAATAGGGAAGATATTCTGTTGGGCCCAGCAGCCGAGAAGTTTGTCACCGAACCATTGTCGAACGATCCCACTATGTCAACCAAGGAGACTCCGATGGTGGCGGCTGCTGACACTTCTCAACGCATGGCTGCGACTGAGGAGGATGCCAACTCTGCCGTTCAAGACCATACTATTACCTCTCCACCCGAGCGTACCCTCCCCAGAGCCGGGGGGACGATTCTCGTCGTGGTCTCGGAAAACTCTAACTCTGCTGTCGAGGAGGCTTTGGGAGCGGCGGAGGCTGCTGAATTCGCAACGCCCACCTCTCTAGCTTCGAAGGAGACGGTGGTTACTGATAACGAGTTTAGTGCCGCCACCTACAAGACAGGCCAGGCGAATGCTCACGGCCCCGCGGCGGAGGCTGCTGAATTCGCAACGTCCACTTCTTTAGCTTCGAAGGAGACGGTGGTTACTGATAGCGAGTTTAGTGCCGCCATCTACAAGGGATGCCAGGCGAATGCTCACGGCCCCGCATTTATGACCCCGGCGCCGGAAGACTTGACCCCTGGAGCCGAAGTACCTGTTACCGTCCCAGTCACGGATGACGTGAAATCGGGAGGCACAGGGATTCCGAGAACGGTCGAGGATAGTGGCGTCGAACTGAGCACCCCTATCGCTGAGGAGATCCCACTGACCGCGAATCGGATGAGTGCCTCAATCAGAACAGGCAGTGCATTGTCAGAACAGCCTGCTTTGGAGACCGCTACGCCAAGGCACAGTGCAATGATCTCTGAGGAGAAAGTAGACACTTCGGTCGCGGTCGACCCTTGTTTGTCAGCGACGGAGCCCCCAGGAAATATGGGGAATATTGCTGCGGAGAAGAACAAGAAGGAGGAAACGCTCCCTAGTGAGATCGAGGGACGTGCCTGCGCCATCGTCCTAAGTTTAGTGTCTGCCAATGAGTCTTCCTCGGAGACCGTTGCGTCGGAGCTTGTGACTTCTGTAGCCGAGGAGGTTGCCACCGTCCCGGCATTCGGTCATCGTGCCGCGACTTCTCCCGAGGTACCGGAACTGAAAAGAAGTGTTGACGTCGCACAACCCGATCATGCGGGTGCGGAGAAAATAGTCGCGGGAGCGGTAGAGGTTGGGGTCTTCAAGGCTGCTGTCGATGACGAGCCCACTGACACCACCCTGTCGCCGAAGGACGCTACCTCGGCAGCTACTGGGGCGGTCGCCGTCCCGGTCACGCGAGGTCTTTCCTTGGAAGCCAAGGAGACCCTGGAAATGGTGAAGGGTGCTGATATCGCGCAATCCACGTTTGTGGCTGGAGAGGAAACACTCATGGCTGCGATGCAGCCTAGTGCCTCCACTGACGCTACAGATGCCACGTTGGTTGAGCAAACCACTTCGGAAATTACCAACACATCCAAAGTGCAAGTCGCCGTTCCGGGTACGAACGGTTCGTGTTTGCCAGCAGCGGAAAAACTTGACAGTGAAGAGGCTGCCGATGCTGGAGATTCCACCCCTTTGACCGAGGAGATGTTGGTGGCTACCGAAGATACAAATTTCACCGCCGATGATGCGGATGATGTGTCGGCTGAGCAGCCCTCTGTGGAGGCACATGCGCTGGAGCACCGCACGAATCCAGCCAAGGAGATTGTCGACGCTCTTGCCACGAGCGAGCCATATTTTTCAGGCACGGGGGACCTTGGAATGACAGAGGATGCCGATATCGAACAATCGAACCCTATTGTTGAAGATAAGCTCCTCGTGGCTGCGACGGGAACAACTGCTCTCCTTGTTGAGCCCGATTTAGCGTCGACTGAACCGCCCGCCTCCGTGACCCCGACACTGGAGTGTGCAACCCCCGAAGACGAGGGGCTTGTGCCCGGTCCGATCACGAGCGATCCCGTTTTGCAAGAAGCTGCGACATTTAGCATGGAGGAGGGTCCTAAGGCCAAGCAGTTTATTTCTGGGACTCGAGAGGCGACGCCAGTGGCTTCGGTGGGGGCAGATGTCGCCGCTAATCCAGCAGGCGAACTGTCGACAGGACGATCGGGTTCGGATATTGCTGTGGTGGAGCGCATCGCAATGATTTTCGGGGACCGAACTGACGCACGGGTCACGATCGATCCCACTTCATCAGTTACGGAAGCTCTAGGGGTGACGATGGACGTCGGTACCGAACAGCTCACCCCTGGGGGTGCCCAAGAAACGCTTAAGGGTGCACTAGAGGAAACCGCACCCACCTTCGTCTTGGGCGAAGGACCCGCTGATGAAGCTGCGTCGGTCACCGCTCCATCGGACTGCGCACCCTGTGCTGCGGGGAAATCTATTGCTGTGCCCATAGTCAACGTTCCTGCTATACCTTCCAAGGATGACGATGGAATGGTCGATAATCTTGAGGTCGGCCAATCCATCGTTGCGCCTGAACAGGATATGGTCGGGGCTACGGTGGAGCAAAGCTCCTCAACGTTTGTCCTCGATGGGGTGTTGGGTGGAGATATGTTTTCTGCCACACCTTCCCTAGTAGACGAAGCCCCTGTAGAACTTGGGGCGTCATCTGCAGAGGCCCCTTCTGTCGCTGCTCCAGTCACGGGCGACCATACCTTGTCAGCCGCGGAAGTATCTGTGCTAAAGGAGTATACCGGCGTCGAGCAGGCTGCTCCGGTAGCTGGGAAGTCAGCGCTGGTGACAACGATCGAGGACAGCAGTGCCCCAGACTTAAGTTTGGAGGAGACATTAACTGAAGAAGTCGCTTCCGGAGTGGGTGCACCGAGGCACGTAGTGATGGCGGTCGATCAGCCTGTGGCCGTGCCCAATACAGGGGACTCTACGTCACCAGTCGAGGAGACCCTGGCAATGGCGGGTAGGGTCGAAAAACTTACCCCTACTGCTACAGGGAAGAGGTTGGTGGCCTTACTTGGAGATAGTTATGTCCTTCATGGGGTCTCGACTAAAAATACCGTTTCTGATTCTACCGCACCAGCGAACGACGCCTCGCAGGCCGAGGACTCTGTCGCTGGTCCGGCTAACGAGAAAGTTGCACAACCCGTCCCTGCCGCTAGTGATGGGGCGCTTGCGGATGCAACCCAAAATTGGGACCCCAAAACCGTCCTCAGAGTGGCGTGCAGTGACGATGCCGATTCTGCCACCGCACCTGCACCGGAGCACAAACTATCGGTGGAAGAAGAGACGATCGATCATACCGTTCCCAACGGTTTCACGTCGTCAGCCCGCGAGGCGGTAGGAACAGGAACGGCAGAGGCTGCCAAGGTCACAATATTCGCTGCCGAGGCTGCGAAGGAGCTGCCAGTGGCTGCGATTGGTGACATTGCTCCTTCCGCTGTCGTGGACGCGGCTTTGGTAATAGAGGATGGCAGCATGGCCGCTGCTCCAACGATTGTAGCCCCAGCAGACGAGGAAACTGTCGAAGTTTCGGTGTCGGGCGGCCCTACCCCGTCGGATAAATACCTACAAACCTCAGGTGATGCTAAGGTCGAACCATCTACCGCTGTGGCCGAGGAAGGAAAACTGCGTAAAAATCTCGATGCTGCAGGCTTAGTCGAGGTCTGTGACGGAGTCTTC
>JBBMHQ010092605.1:0-10574 GCA_037834295.1 Postelsia palmaeformis | reverse complement strand
CTTCTCCGGTCGGCCTCGTCCTGGGTTCTCCCCGCCAGCCATCGTCCCAAACATCACCCGGCGGGTCAGCCGCTGATAGTGAGTACTATTAATACCTACCTGGTACACGAGTAGACCCATCAAAGGCTATTTCTACTTGCAGTACTGGTACTGCCTTTAGCCTACCTGTACGACGGGTACAGAGTGGAGTGAAGCCGTGTACGTAGTCTACTGAGGTATACGTGAGATAGATATCGCATTGCCGTTGGCTACTCCTGGGCGGGTGGTGCCTCTGTTCTCTGCTCTCTACTCCACACGCAAAGAGTACAACTGCCGCTTGTACCGGTGTAGCCGTGGTTCACTACTTACTGCTGTTTTTACCGCAGTAATTCACCTTGACATGGCCATCGTCTTTCACAGGCTTCCACCCTCCGTCGCTTGGGTCCTCCAGCAGCCACGCAACGTCCTCCTTCACCTGCAGCACGAGCAGAAGGTAGAACCGACACGTTGCCCGACGCAGAAGCTTTTAGGCTTGCTATCTTTGAAGCAACGGATTTATGCTCTGCTCGTTACCACTACTATGCTGTACTGCTGTACTGCTGTGAAGGACGACGAGGCCGACATGGGCATATATCATCACACATCAGATCTCCCCTCCATCCCACATCCGACGTCGCACCGCACCTTTTCTCTGCCCCCGGTCCCACGGTTGCTCAAAGCGGACAGCCCATTCTTCCCCCATCGCTTAAGGGAAAAGGCATCTGTGGAAGCTAGCATAATCATCACCAGGATTGCAAGCATCCTGCCGCCGCACCCAGCAGCCCGAGCACCAATTGTCCTTCTCCTCGACCCGTGATCGATGGAGCTACTAATAGAACAATTCACGTGGGACCATCGACCGAGCTGGTGCAGGTGCAGTGCAGAAGGCATAGTTTTGACACCCAAAGCCAGGCAGCAGCACACCACGCGATGGTGCTCTGGCGTATCGATGGATTTTGACTGGAGACTAGAGCCGGTTTCTCCCACTTGTATGTCGCCGTGGGCACTGACAGGGTGGTTGCGTAGTCTCAAGAACACTCGAGGGGAAATACTGACCGCCCACAAACAACAAAGCGCCCGATGTTCGATGGGCTTCAAACTTTAAACTGATTTTTTTTTGGTGGCCGTATGTCAGGTTGCCCCGATCGAGTAAGCCTTCTTGCTTTGTCGAACTCCCCCTTGCTTTGTCTAACTCCCCTTGGACAAGCCAGAGAGAAAATACATTCACACTTAGCGGCGTGAGCCTTCTGCCGGGTACATGATGCTGCGGCTTCCTCGTCACAATTCTGTGCGTCTGGTGCGTGCACCGCTTCGCCAGAGATTTCTCGCCTCCGAGACGCTAAATGCGGCAGGCAGGCCGTCCTCGCTCTTGTTGCGAATGGTGGCTTCCTTGCAACCGCACGCACCTGGGGAGACTGGGAGCGACAGCACACGATGGCTGCACACTGGTCGAAGGCATGCCATAGACGCAGGAGGAGAGGCAAGACCGCTCGTACATACTCCGACTCGCTCGGGGCTGGGACAGCGGAGAGGGTTGGCTTCCAAAGGCGGCGGCAAGGGTGGCAAGGAGAGCGAAGACGAGGGGATGTTCGATCGACTCAAAAAGACCCTCGACGCTGAAATAGAGAAGGTGCTCGTACATCAACAATTACTGCTGTAGATACCTGGTACTCCCACGCAATAGCTCCACTATTAATAGTAGTAGCGACCACGCAGACCTATCGCTCTGCCTTTGTGAACGTCGTGCGCCCATAAGGGGCAGACCCGGCCGCTAGTACAGCGCGCGTTTGCGCAGGGTTTTAGTCGGCGGTATCATCTACTGATACTTCTTAAGGCGGGTAACACTACGGTCGGACAAGGCCCAAGTGCTTGTATTATTTGAAGTTGTATAGTACTCGCACGTTTGCGCAGTCGCCGACAACTGCTGTCGTTTGGGCAGGAAGTATCCCTTGCCTCGACGAACGAGACTCTGCTGACAATCGCAAGGTGGCAGTACCGTGATATAGTACGTGCAGCAGCAGTACAGCAGTGGCACACACAATATGCCGTCCTCGACTACTTCGCATTCGATTAGTGAGTGTTCCCCAAGCAGGGAAGTACCGAAATTCGGCGGCAATCGCCCGAAAACCAGTGCTACGCACATATTGTCATGATACACGTGCATGCACCTCGTGTTACAGGCTAGTAGCCTGGTACCTGGCAGGCTCTACACTATCGCCGAAAAAACAACACCAGGCTTACATCTGTACCTGCGTATCACCACCGTCACCCATCACTGAAGCTTGAGGTTTCGTTGGCGAGGAAGATTTAAAGGCTTGAGAAGCATACCGTACGTACCTCGGTAGCTGAACCATTTTCGCCGAGGTTTACTCGAAGGATGGTTGTTTGCGTTTTCGTGTTCATGTGGTAAATTAGCAGCAGCAACGGCACCAACAACCACAACCAGGAAAACAAGGGCGACGACAACAAGGGCAGCATTAACAGTCGCGTTACCGTTGCCTGCTTCCCGTTCGTTTTGTCAGAACCCAAGCTTGAAGGAGAACCTGTCGAAGCTCAAGGAGATGGAGCAGAAGCTGCGAGAAAACCCGAACGTTAAGGAAAACCTGACGAAGCTTAAGGAGGCGGAGAAAAAAATCAGGGATAACCCCAGCGTGAAGGAAAACTTGTCCAAGCTGAAGGAAGCAGAAAAGAAGTTCAGAGAGGACGCCAAGAACAAGCAGGTACAGAGTACCACATTGAATCATACTGTTATCTTTGCCAATAAAAACGCTGCTGTACACTTACTTCCCCGCTGGCTTACGAGTTGGAGTGTCCCGACTTGACTCTTGAACAGAGTGGAAGCCACCGTGAGCCCTCGATGTCAGCGCATGAGCGTTCTCTTCCGTATCATTATGCGTTGGGCAAGATAATACTGTACCTGGTACCAGGTATGTCGGCCCGGCGCGATCATGAATGGTGTCTGCAACTGTTGTATATATGGCTGAGTAAGGTATCATGGGTATACATCGAGTGGAAGCCACTAAAAGGAACCCTCGGCGACAACAGCAGTGTATAAGCAATTTAGTGTGTACCAGATATTCTTCATTTTCGACGAGAACACAGCGGCAGCGGCACGGCACGGCGAGTATGGCGCGCGCAACGGTCGCGAAGTAAGGCATTATAAGGAGTACCGGGTATATCATTGCACTGGTAGTCAAACTGGTGGTTGCTGTACGTGTATCTAATCGGTTGTAGTGCCCTCATGCTGACTCCGACGGTCACGCTACACCCCACACTGTACTCGTTTTATCGAGCTGGCCACCGAACTCCGAAGTTGGTATCTGGCACAGAAGCGCTCGCATCACAGCCCTACCGCTGACCCTGCTGGTATTGTTATGGTGCCCTTGCAGCATCTGATTATAGCGTCATCCCTGACTGAATGGTCGAATGCTCCATTCGATTGCATGCTTCTTTGGGCAGGGTGAGTTTGTGGAGCAAGCGGAGAAAGCAAGGGATAGAGCGCAACGGAGCGGTGGCGTGTTTCAGGAGAAATTCGAAGAGCTCAAGAAAGCGTGAGGAACAGATTGTAGCACCCGCTACTCGCGTATCCATTGATGCGTACGAACATGAAATAGCTGGAGGTCGTGCATAGCATTTGTTGTTTTACTGACATGGCAGCACTGTCGTTTGTCGCCAACATGTAGTGCGTGGTCACAAACAGGCTCCAAGTATTGCATTACAGTAGCTCGCTCACGGGAGGACTTGAACTTGTACCAGGAACCTGGGCTGACATTGGATTTCGTTTAGATAGTAATGTTGGTGCTGACGATGGTCTCAATCGTCCGAGGAGCTCTCTATGCCCCCGCCATACAGCAACCTGCGCATCGTTTAAGCACGCGACAGTGAATAGTTCCTTTTTAACGAAAACGCCGTCTTGGTCGAGCTTGGCTCCGCTCCAGAATGAGGGAAATCACCTTCAGAGTACCATTTCCTGAGCGAGGGAAAATGTATTCAATATTCTCATGTTACGCACCAGGTATACACGGTTGTTCAAGAGTATCTTCTGAGCGTACTATACTATCCAACACACGTATGAGCTCCGAATGGTCATGATTTTGCCATCGTGTCTGTCCCTTGCGACTTTTGATGACTGGTCATGGACTGGTCATGATTAGGCTGAAGGAAGGTATGGCCAAAGCCAGCGGGGCAGCTGTCAACCGCGATTCCGAGGGGAAAGACGGGGCAGAGAATGAGTTCGTGCGAGCCTCAAAGGAGAAGTTCTCGGAGGCACATCAAGCCGCAGACAACAACTCGGTGCTCTCCAAGCTCAGGTGAGGACAACCGCCGCATGTGCAGCTGTGCTGTGGCTGCCTTCAAGTTACTAGTAGTGGTAGCGGTATTGTGGCCGCAACGCTTGTCACCTTTAAGCCTCTCTTGAGGCGGGATTATACTTGAAATGTGACGGGATGATTCTCAAGACAGGATGCTACTTTAGGCGGAATGGTACTCAAGAAAGGAGGAGAGTTACCGTTTGTAGAACGGGTGTGATATTGAAAACAGGAAAGGTCATCACAACATATTCCAATTGCGGCATCGCCCACTGCGTGGTTGGAAATTGTACCTGGTATCTGGCACGGTTACATGATCTAGCTGGATGATCGAGCTGGATAAAGTTCGTGTTGAAAGTACAATGCAAGGGGCTGAACGACATGGGCGCAACATGACACTAGCAATTCAAATAATCCTATATTATCGTAGACACTTAATACGACCGAAGGCATCATCTGTGCTGGTCTGCATAGTATCACATGATCCCACAGCTGCTGTTTTTGGTTTGTGTAAGTGCAGTATATGAAAAGCATCCCTGGATCCCCAAAGGATTGTAACCCTTTTTCTACTCCAACCCAAAGTAGTATTGTTACTGCTATTACTTCGTCCCCAGCACGTTCATAAAGTAGAAATGCATCTGTCGAAGCACCACCCCCCTTCCTACAAGCCAAAGCGCAGTTTTGGAAGATTTGGCTGATGTCTTGCCCAAGCTTTGGTTGGTACTTGCCCCCGTGTGCTTGCTGTGGGGGCTCTGGCTTAATAATGCGCATTGCCGAAGTATGCTCAGCTACCACAGGACAGCCCTTCGCCGGCGCATGACAGCATCTTCACAAAGAGCCGTTGACCGATGATTCACCTGACTGACCATAACAGTTCTTCAGAAGAGCCGTTGGTGGATGCTAACGTGGTAATCGTCCCCTGTGATTGGTCTGGTCTGGTCTGTGGTGTGGTCTGTCATCAACGAACCTCCAGGGGTAGCGCGCAAGGTTTCCGAGAAGCCGTATCGGGAGCGTCGTCTGAGCTTTTTACGGCAGAAGGAAAGGAGGCGGAAAGCGCGGTGGTGAAAAAGCTCAAGCAGCCGAAGAAGCCGAAAAAGAAAAAAGAGGACAAGAAGAAGGGAGTCGATGGCGTAGAGGGTGAAAAGGAGGCGGAAGAGGAAGAGCAGGAGGGGGGGGAAGAGGAGGAGAAGGGGGGTGTGAGGGGCTTGATGATCGTTAAGACGGCGGGGGAGGCGTGGGAAAGATTGCAGGAGCGGCTGAAGGAGTCGCCCATCATCCAGGCAAGGAGAAAAAATCACTCAAACAATCGTATGAACATTCAAGAAATCTGTGTACCAGGTATAGCTGTTCAGGTACTGGGTAGCTAGTTACCACGTGAACGTTTTAGCTATTATACTTCGTATAGCCGTATATGTACACACGAGCTGTCATAATTGCGCTCAAGAAGCTGTGTATACCGTCTTTCAGTTTCCAGTAGTCTGGATACTGAGTAACTAACGACTGAGCGTATTTATATTCCTGGTATTTGGGTGTATAGCTGTAGCTTACCAGGTACACCAGGTATAGGACAACCATAAAGCCTATTCGGCCGTGCTTTGCCACGTGGTTTGTTTCTCCAGGAGTTGCTGGGAGCCACCAGAGTGGTGGCATCAGGCTCGTTGGGGCAAGGCGCTAAGGCAGCTAAGGACACTGTGAAGGACAAGGTGGAAGACGTCCAAGAAGCCTGGGAGACCAGTCAGGTGAATACTGCCGTACTGTACGTAATTTCTTCATGGTGTCTGTGCATCTTGTACCTGCATAGCTCAAGGATCACTGGGGTAGGCCGTTATGTAAGTCGGAAGCAAAACCTGCGGTACTTGCCCGCTTTTGTAAATATTTTGTGGGCGACCCCATTCTCAACCCCTTCCGAACTGAACCAACCTTTCAGGGGGAAATCAATCGGCACTGGAGTGGGATCATGTTTTGCAGTGGTATAAGGGGAAAGCTGTCAGATCGAGAGTTGCGTCGAAAGTCACCTGCGTAAGCTGAGTGTGATAACTTCGATCGCGTCTTCTGCGGGGCGTATATGATCCCACGAAGGATATATCAGGGTATGTCGTTTCGTTGTGTAAATTTTTCGAAGACATGGCATCGTCCTTTGCCGGCATTCCTCTGGCAGTTTTTGCCAGTGTTCTAGGGTGCTCTGCTTTACTCTGCGCTGTTGACGTGTGTCATTCATCGAAGAGATGTGGAGAGGTCTTCGCGCAAACCCCTGCTGCTCGTTGGCAGGTGCACGACGTGTAACTGCCTGATTCGAAGCGCTCAGCCATCTTCGTTGACACGTTGAGGCAACTTGGGTAAAAACGTAATACCAGTATTGTTTCCTTTTAATAGTCCGTTTTGCTTAGGAGCTAAATTGACCCTCTCCAGCAGTGTTGCTGGTATGATCTTAGCGATAGCTCCCATTGCTGGATTCCCCGGACCTTCTGTACCGAACAAACCCTGGTTGCGCTGCATCCTGCTTCAGCTTGAAGCCGTTTAGGTTGCCCGGAGCATCGCCTGAACGAATTACGTGATATTCGCCGATTTGGGCAAGGCCCGTCGCGTCCTAAATACTCGGTGCTACACAACGTATGCGCTCTCTACTATAGAAAATAGTCTAAGTGCCACCCTCCTTTTGGTGATTTTCCGTGTCTGACTTTATGAGCCCCTATTGGTGCATTTTTTGGCGATACGATTGATTGTGAATGATCGAACAGCACCCTCTGGTCTACAAGCTGTCGTCGGCGTGGGACAGCTTGACGGCTGAGAGCGACGAGGGGATTGGGGTGAGGGAATTGCGTCGGCTGGACCCTTCTTTCAGCGTGGAAGACTGGAAAAGAGATATACAGGAGCTATTCTTGCCGGAGTTCATGTCGGCATTTTTGAGGGTGAGAGAGGAAGCATGGGTGCGCGCTACATGCCTGCTCTTGCGTTGAAAACCGCTGTTAGCGGTTTTCTCGTTTCTAGTGCGTTTTTCGTTTCCCAAACAGGGATGCGGGTATACTATTGATAATATTAATACAGCATTCGAACGTACAATAGGTTGACGCAGGTATACCTGCTACTATTATACGAATATGAAACTGTTGTAACCGTGATCACCGTTGAGGGCGAGGGCGAGGGCGAGGGTGCTTCAGATGCGATTTCGTTTGTCGTTTGAAACGGGGTCCTTGCCGTGTTTGTCGTATCGAAGTGAGCGAGGCAATGCCAAGGTGAGACACTGCAGGTCTTGATCTTTCTAGCATCATTGCGTCATTTCAACGTATTTCGACAACCATCCTTTCCATGAACCAGTGCTCCCGTTAATGGCTGTAGCCCGTGCTGTCTCCCTTAAGTAAGGTTGGTAGGATCGCCTCGACACTGACCGCGCACCTCGTGTACCTAGATTGTCCAGTAGTCATATATGCGGTGTGTGCCTTTGTATTCACATGTTGGAGGCATGAGGTTTTTGAGACAGTCTTTCTTGGCCCGTCAGCTTCCTCGCCAACTTCGACTGCGTCATTCACTGCTGTATGACCCTCTTCGGCGTATCGTGTGCGTTTTTTTATTGTCCACAGGGTGATGTTGAGCAGTTACAGCAGTGGACGGGCGAGGCATGCTTCAACAAACTCTCGTCGGAGGCTAAGCAACGAAAGGCCGATGGCATGGTGTTGGTGAGAGCGCCTGCGCATTTAATATTCGTGCATTGATGCTCTCATCAGGTCTGCGTGAAGTCGTGAATCGCCTCGTTTGCATCGGCACCCGCCCCCCAAGCCCAGCTTTGCGCTTGGGAAGCTAGCACGGCCTTCACACCTTGGTGCAGCAGTGTCTACAGCTGTATCAATAGCATGGGAGTGATGTCGTTGAGATGGAGTGTCGTTGGCGAGCTGGCGAGTGATCAGAGCAAAAGTCAGCGGCACAAATGTTCTGTTACACCTGCTGCGTTGCATGTTGCGCCTGTCATATAAGTACTTGCAGGGTTTGTTTTTTGCGTCATGCGGGGCAAGCAGAGAGCTAGCTCAAAAGTGTCTCTGGTACTGTATACAGTATTCGTAGTTTATACCGTTTCCGTTGCAATGGTTGGGAAGTTGTCACATGTCTGCACACTTCTTGCCAGGCGGCAGGAGGCGTGTCTCTGCCGTACATGCACACTTTTAGTACTGGCCGATCCGAGGGTGACGCCCCAGTGTAGTGTGCTGCCGCTGCAGAGATTGTTGCCACCTGCCACCTACATTATTTCAGATCTTGTTGGCTCGGGACGATGAGACTGCGTAATTGCGCTGACAACTTCTGTATTTTGTTGACCCGGGACGATGAGATCGCGCTGAAAACCGGCCCTCCCAGTCTGTCTGGTAAATTATGTTAGAACCTTCCCTGGTAAATTATGGAGGATACTCAGTATCTTCAGCTGCGCCTCTCCAGCACCGCGTCTGTATTTTCCCTTCGCCTCGCGCCACCGCATGGTCTTGTCTTGTTATGCCGGCTCAGGACCCGCACGTCCTAGACATCCGGCAAGGGGAGGTGCTCGCGATCAAGGCCGACGCTGGCAAGGGAAACCCTACGGTGGCTTTGCAGTTCATGTGTCAACAGATCAACTGTGTTCGGAACAAGTGAGGGTTGCACTGTTGCACTGGTGCACTGGTGCTCAAGCCTTGAAGCGGAGGGTGTGCCTCTTCGTTTCGAGTCATGGGCACTTTTGAGGTCACGCGCGCGAGCCGTCTTAGAAGCGAAAGCTGTCGTCGAGTTTTGTTTGCGTGCACTCTCTTGAGCACTGTGCAATAGTGCAATAGAGAGTACTGGTTGTGGTTCCAAAGTCTAGCTTCCTTGTTTTGTGAAATGACAACAACGATGTCTGAAGTGGGTCAGTATCTTCACACTTCAAGCTCCCGAAGGATTCAGCATCGAACGAACTTGTGCTGATACGGCTACGTCCTGGTGGTGTGTGTGTGTGTGTCCACTGGCTTATTTTTTGCCACGAATCTCATGAGTGCCACCTGAAAGACGTATTGCGATCGGCTTGGAATATAGTAAGGCTAGTATGAGTTTTGCCTATTTCTTCTTATTTTTATCATTTCTTTCGTCAAAGTTATACTTTCATGAGGTAAAAACGTGCACAAATGTTATCAACTCAGACACAATTGCTTTCGAACTGCAGTCGTGCCGAGACGTACTATCCAGTCGCTTTTTCAACAGTAACTGTTTTAACGGTCTTAGTCTCGTCTCAACAGTGAGCAGCCAAGCACATAATTTCATCGCTTCGAGCCCCCGCTTTTTCGACACTCCAAATGTTGAAAGCTGATATTAACCCTAACCCTAACCCAAATGTTGGAAGCTAATGTTAACCCATACGATATGTCTTCATTTATATGAGCAAACGTCGCGCTTCGGTTGACTCACAGGAAGGGGGAGATTGTGGAGGGAGCCGAAGATGACATTCGCGCGACGTACTATATTTTGGCGTTCCAGAGGGAGTTCAACGATAACGAGGCCGAGCTGAGATGGAAGGTGGTCGATATGATGGTAGTTGGAGGTGAGCATGCATGTGGTTGCCCTCCTACTTTTTTACTCACTGCGTTTGTAACGTGCCACCTCTGTTTTACTGGCGTAACGGTTTCGATCGTGTTACTGTACAGCTTTTTATACGTCATCCTATCATGTCGTATGTGTTTCTGCCGCACGTTATTCCGCCGCTTGACATTGTGCCGCACGTGAGTTATAACGCACGACATCTTAACCACACAATGGCATAGGTTGTCGTACAGTTTCTTGTTTGACTCAGTGTCTTGATCATTTTGTGGTTGCCACTCATGCTATTTTCAGACATCGTGGGATGGAAGAATCAGTATGAATGATGTATGTACCAGGTGAGTAACATGTGCGCGACCTCGCCTGAGGTGGTAACGCATTCTACGAGTATAGTACCTCGTCGATGATAGCGCCGTCAGCATTCAGTTGGAAAAAATCGTTTCCCCTTTGAGGTTCAAAAGTGGCAAAAGGCCGATTTTTGTTTTGACCTTGACTACAGCATCGACCGCACCCAGCAGCCTTAACCCGGCTTGTTGGGGTCAGATGGGGGTCCGAAATGCAGCGTAAGGATGGTTTTCAACGACCAAGTAAAAAACTTGGCAAGTTCCGCAAGTTTTGGCTTCTTTTTTTTTATCTCTTGTTAAAAACTCGCAGAATCAAGATGTGTGTTGTCAAATTTTCGAAAACTTGCCAACGAAGTGTTGAGACTATATCTCGAAAGAA
>JBBMHQ010092594.1:0-10574 GCA_037834295.1 Postelsia palmaeformis | reverse complement strand
GGACTATATTTCCGGCCAGAGTTGTAATTCTCAAGTATAAGGCCGCAGTAGCTGACTTCGCGACTGATATGCACTCGTACAACGAATAAGCGTATCGTCCGGCAACGTAGGCTGCGCACGTCCGTCGCCCGGCGTCGATGTCTAGACAGCACCTGCGCTGACTGCTACGTAAACGAAAGAGCGGGGTGACGTCAAAACCTGAGCAGAAGCGGTGGCGCCACCGTCTGTGCCTAAACATTGGTTGTCCCACCGCTTGCTTAGAATAAAAGAAAGATGGGCCAGCGCCTCGGCAAACTAACTTTGATTTTTCCCTCTACATAGCGAGAACGCACACCATATGGGCGGAACGGCCACGGGAAGATAAACTTAAACACCATAGTTTCGACGATACTCAGAAGTTCAAGAAGGGAAGCACACCTTCTCAATTGAAATTGGAACAAAAAAAAAAGATGTGCTCGTAGGATCCACTCTAAGAGCTAGTACTAGACCTTCTCGAGAGAGGCAGCATATGGCAAACGTATCGCAGACTACCCGTCTATTCGCGAAACGCTATTAATAAAGGCATTGTCCGTTTATGAAGGTTAAACCACTCAGCTACTAGGTCAGCGCTGACTCCATACGAAGTATTTGCCGGCGACGGGCAGCTGCTTTCTTCGTGACCTTCCCGATGGCGCCGATTGCATCGCTTCACCGTGCAGTCGCGGGCGTAGTGACCTCGACAACGGCAGTTAAAGCACACTGGCCCCTTGGCCGGCTGCTACTCGGCTCCGGCGGGAGCGCCACTGTCGCCGCTCTTTTGGCTTCTACTGCCTATATACAGCGGTGGCGGCCCTCGTCTCCGTGCATGTATGCAAACGAACGAGGTAACCTCTATTGATACGAGCAGGGTTCCGTACCCACACCTTTCTGGCTGCAAGTCAGGTCGTCTAAATAACGCCGCACAAGAAACGCCGCGCGAGAAACCGTACGAACTCCTAGTAAGGGCCTTCGTCAGGGTTTGACCCGCCGCATGCAACGGAAATTCACAAAAGGTAGCAAATAAACGCCCATACCCGCCGTATGGATTGATACTTGACATACCTGGTATGGGTTGATACTCACCAGAAGGGTATCTCGATATTTCTCCTAGACATCGGACAGTAGACACGTCAAGAGTCTTAGCAGTCTGAGTTTCGCTTGGGTCAGTAGGCGGTGGGAAGCGGGTGGGAGCCTCTAATCTGCCCGTGAAACTACAGCGGCATTAGTTTGCTGGTCCGAGTTTTGCTTGGGGGACTAGGCGGTGGGAGGCGGGTGGGAGCCCCCAATCTGCCCAAAAAGCTACAGCTACAAGAGTTGCGGCTCTAGCCAAGTACCACAATTTCTGGAGCGGAGCTCAGTCCGTCATAAGGTACGGAAGACGTAGGCTCTCGTTTCTTTCGCTCGAAGTAGACACTCGGGATGACGTGGATTATACTAATTCTGCGTTATTTCCTCATCTGTCGTTCTCCAACTACTACACGGCGTTAATCTCCTGCGGCTTGTGAGCGACGTCGATAACATCGGTTGGCGATCTAGTATCAGGTAGCTGAGAGCGGGGAGTTCCTTGAAGAGCGGGGAGCTCCACTGATAGATCTCTTGAGGGGGAAGAACGCCGTCAAACGACACGTCGAAATAAAACCAGAAGTATAGTCCCGACCAGAGCTGTATCTACGCAATCGCTGGTTCTGCATCGTGCACAGTACGCGAAACGTGCTATTTGACCACTTCGGGACCCGTTCAGGGAAAACTATCAATACTTGGAATTTGATAGGTGTGTCCCGAAATCGGGACTGCAGTTCTAGAGGGGCTCGTAACATGCTATTTATCCTCTGGAGGATTGGTAAAAACAAAGCCTAAGCTCACCACGCTTCCACCTTCAAATTTCGTGTCGTTCTTAGGACTGCAGTCCCGTTTCAGGGGGGAAACTAGTTACAAATTGACTGGTTTGTCACCAAGAAGGGGACTGAGGTCCTAAAAGGGTTGAGAAATCCAGGCTGAGATTTTATTAACATTCAAAAGTTTACAGCCAAGTATCTGCCCTCGGAGAGGAACGCCACTTTATATAATTATATGACAGGATTTCAGAGCCTACAACGTGTATATGCTCAACGTTGACATCACACTAAGCAGCGAGTCTTTCGCCGAAATAGGAACTCCTCAACTGATGTTACGTACTGATGTATACTGTATGATACGTACGTATATACAATATTCTCTGACCCGGGGAGACACGGAGGATAGTTATTTATTTCCCCTAGGCAGTGTTGGGCACCGAAGCTCATTTTGGGTTCGGTCGGTTATTGGATAACCGACCGACTGAATGATGTCTTCGGTTATCGGTTATTTGACGCATATAACCGAACCCGAAACCGAGAACTTCCCGGTCGGTTATTCGGTCGGTTATCCCGCATAAAATGGTTTATTGCCATGTTCGCACCCTTGTGGAAACAACACAACTTTTGAGTGCGCGTCGGCCGGCACATCGCCACATTACCATAAAATGGAATCACAGGCATTGCAAGGCACACCTCACAAATTACATGTACAAACGGTATATTATGCTGCTGTGCCCTATGAATGAGTCATTGGTCATGCTATTGGCACACAGCAAAACAGGCGAGCAGGCAAAGCATCAATGACGAAAAAACGCATGTAGCAGGACGGCAAGCGGAGCTTGCTTGTTATTCCAAATATAAAATGGACGAGGGCTTCCACATCCACTGAACACGTAGAAGATAATTGCCCGAGGTTCAGTTTCTTCTCGGGAGGAAAAGGAGATCATCGTCGAGCTTAATTCGGTACAAAGGAGAATACAATACATAGGAGAGCGCCCAGCTCGTTTTGGTTAATTGATCGGATAAGTGATGATCTGCTCGCTCTGATGATCCACTAGCAGCAGCCACCCACCAGCCACCAGATGGCCGGCGCCCACGACACCAACCACCAATCTATCGCACATCGCGCAATCATGTATCATAATCACGAGCACATACTATAATTACCGGCATCAATCCTACTGGGACAACACAACACTGCCCGCGTACGCCCCCACTTTCGGCCTGACGTTACTCCTGGATCGGGCGGTGCATGTGCTGAAAAGTAGGGGCTTCCATACAGATACAGATGCGTCATATGCGGGTAGGGGATAGGGGACGCAATAGCCGACCAGGAATAACCGAACCGGTCATGCCCGTTAGGTTATCCTGAAGTAACCGAATAACCGGTGTGGAAATTGCCGGTTATCGGTCCCAAAAACCGCTCCCGAAACCGAAAAACAGTTCCGGTGCCTAACACTGCCCTTGAGTCCCATTTTGGGAGATCGAAGGTGACATGGTTACACCACCTGCACTTACGACTTACCAGGTACGACATACGAAACGGTATCAACAGGTAGCTACTACGCCGCACATACGAACGCTTCGTCCTTTTGGTAATGAATTACCCAATTAGACTACTTTACGAGTACCCGGAAGAAGGGACACTCGAAACCTGTCACCAGCAAGGTAACTTCAATAATTGCCACCACCAACTACGTGATGGGTTTCGCAGGTTTCAAAACGTCAAGTTACGGCGGGTTTTCCTCCCCCATCGGCCAGCGCCAAACAGCAGTATACTAAAGGGTTTATAGCGTAATACCAGGCACGACCTTTTGCGCTAGCGCGTCTCCTCCGGGCCGAACGTAAAACGCTCCCACGCAGTCGCGGCCTTGTTCGTCACCTACAGTACATGCGTATTGCTGTGCAACTGCTACTGTGCAAAGATAATGATAATAGAAAGCCGGTCATTGCACGCGGCACCGCACCGTTAGGAGTATATACTCTGGAAAAGCGAGGACACCAGAGGCAACCGGGCACTGAACCAAGACACCAGCACCGTTATACCCTCGCGTTTCTCGAGTGCACCAGATTCCGATTGTACCAGGTAAATGCTATAAACTATCAAGGCATTTAGTACCGCAGTCCCGTTTTGGGTACAAACTACTTACAATTAGAGTGGTGTGTCCCCAAAACGAGACTACAGCTATAAGAGGGTTAATGCCAGGTACCGTGGTATATAATAGCGACGCTTTATTCGACAAGTGGGTAGGTGGGCTATGGATTTTGAACGCGAAAGGTGACTGCAAAATACCCGGAACAAAATTTAAAATTCAAAATTCCTCGTACGTGAAGCCTACCGGGATTGACATGAACCTGTGAGCGTGCCCTGGTATCAAATAGATTTGTAGCGCATTTAGCTAGTGTCGTTAGGCTGGGCGTGGGACGACAACAAGGAAGCCCCTCTTCCCACATGTACCAGGGTTCTTCCCCCTACGTACATCGAGCATTGACTGTAGGTCGAGTACTATTAATAGTGCAGAGGATCGCGATCTATAGATGCCTTGTGAGGCAGTATATGACACCCCGGTTATACTCAAAACTCACCTTGGTAGAGTTATATTCGGAAACACGAAATAGGTGCAACGGCGCCCAGCAGCGAATATATGTCAACCTGACATCTCGACATGCCTTACAGCCTCAAAGGAGTTACCCGGCCGAGTAAACCCGTACGTAGGGATCAGCTCGAGCCAATGTCGAATCAACGATGAGATGCTCAGCGGTGTGTCATTTACACGCCCTCGCAATATGATGCAACAGGACCCTGTTCTATTAATACTAAAAAGGGCACAAAGGCACACCACACATCGCACACCAACACAAGACACGCACGGTGGTGATCGAAACCGCCGTTGCACACCAATAAATGTTTATACGATACGAAAACAGGTCGACAGATGCCTCCGACCGACAAGCACCATATACCCCAAACCCGGTACACCCGGGGGACAGCAGTAGCGTGCCGCATGCCACAAACCATATGGCACGCATACATGAGCACTTGCACTGCTGTACACCTGACACCTGACTCTACTCGTCATTAATACCTAGCGTGTACCAGCGTGTACCAGGGTAGATTTTAATTTCTCACCGGCAATGCCACCGAGGACGCCTGCGCTGAACTCCGTGTTCTCGGTGTTGACTACCACCATCTCCGCCTTGGAGGACTTGTCCTCAGCCTGGGACGGCGTCGACACCTTAGGCTCCTCCGACACGGCCATTAGAGGCACCCTTCTCTCCCGGCCAGAAGACCAACCAGAACCAGCAACCAGCACCATACCCACCAAGGCCAAAGGACGAACGAATCACAAAACATGCAACGCGGACGCATTCCACAGGGCACGAGCCACGAGCCACCCGACGCGAGAAAGTGGAGCCGTCAGCAAGCGCGGGGAGATAAAAAAAAGGGTCGGGAGCTTTCGGTAAACGTCGGAGACAGGCAATATTATTATACGTAGCAGGAGCAGTGCGTGCGGTACCTCTGTGTGCAATACCTGGTACGATTGAGGGGGGACAATCTGATGCAAGGCGATTTCTCCACAGACATATCAAGGACTGCTGCTGTTGTGTCCCACGCAGTTAATCGCATCCTGGGAACCGTGAACCTCGTCATTCTTGTACATACAAAACGCATTACAGATCTCACCCATTGCCTGCCATCTGAGAGTATTTTAGTACCATAAAAAAGTAGTACTCGTCTTGCCGGGTTTCAAGGTTTCATAATAAAACCATGAGTCGGAATGGCACGCGCTTGCTCTCTGGATGGGCCAGTGGGGATCGGTTTGAACGTGGCGGCGTAGTGGAGAAAAATGCGTAGCTTAGAAACGGGGCGCTCGGTATCTTCAGCTGCTGCGCTGCGCTGCGCTGCGTTATTGCAGTCGCTGCTCATGGGCCGTCTAAGTATCACCTCTGCGGAGCGAACATCTTCTACTGCTACTCTATATACATATTGCTGCTGCTGACGGTGGAGGTGGTGGTCGTCAAACCGACACACATGATGCGTACCAATTGCTGTACATTGAAAAAACTCCTTCGTAGTACGTACCCGACCCAGCTTGTGCTCGGTGTCACGCCCACCCCATATCGCGCGTTTTTTATTGCGTGCACTCGTACGACATCTATAATAGAGATGGGTGAGTCAACGATACCCCATACCATAAGCTTAGTCTGGCTCGATGGTGGTAGGTAGAGGGTGAAACCAGACTAAAGGGCTGAGACTGGAGAGCCCGACCTAGGCAGGGTGCAGGGCACTGAGTAATAGAAGGGCAGCCAGTCTCTAGGAGAACCTCCGAGCGTAGGTGAAAAAATAGAAAGAGGTCGTAAGGATCATGAACAAGCTCAACCTGGAAGGGGTATCTCTTTATCCGTGATGTCGGCTTAACCATACCCTGCTTCCTCGGGCTAGCTTCCCAAACCATCAACGCACAATCTAGCCAGCACCACGAGAGGTACTACAGGGGGCACTGGGTGCTACGCCCCGAGGTTTGCATCCTACCATGTGTTCGTGGAACGAGACGTCGAAGCAGGCCGCACATTCCCTCGTACGAAAGCCGGTCCCGTAAACGCTCGCGAGCTAACGACACATGCTGCAAGCGCGACTCCGGTAAATATGCAGGACTTCACCATCTTGTCTCGGGAAGTTGAACGTGAGATAGATAGAGGGCGGGATCGTCGTCTCGTGTTCGGGGAGGGAAGCCGTTCGTAGAAAACCTGCCTCGTTTTCGTGTCTGGAAAGGTATTTAGCGTGTTTTTAAACGGGGTTCGGGGTAGTTGAAGGTTATCCTTTTTTCTGAGGGACGGCTGACGGTTTCGGTTCGCGTCGGCTCGTACAATAATTTCTTGCAGACAAAGAGTACGCGCGTAATGGAGCTTGGAGCCGGAAAGAGCTCTGGACAACACTGAACGGGGCTATAACGCATACAAACCAATACATAGCCAGCGAGTCAACAAAAGTATTTACCGGGGGTCAAATATCTCATTTCCAAGATACCAGTATACTCGAAGTAAATATATACTTACAACAGACAGGCAAAATAATGTAAACCTCGAGGAGTTTGTTCTCGTGCGATACGTCCGATCTCTCCTCTTCTTCAAGTCTTCATTGATGGCATTATTAATAGGGAGGATTTAGACCTTGTGCATAGGTTTTCTTTCTATCCGGGGGTTTCTTCTTTCAGGATGCTGCATATTGTCGGATGGCAAGCCTAATAGTAATAGTAGTATAATGTTGCTTGTTACTTAATACTCCGAGTATGTACTCGTACGGACGCCGTAGGTCTGCCCTCAGGGTGTGGTATGATAACTTCCCCCCCCATGGACCTTTTGGCATTCATATAATACTCAGTATGAAATACTACAACAGTATGTACTGTGTGGACCTTGAGGGACACATACAACAGGCGGTACTGTGTGGACCTTCAGGCACACATACATCAAACAACAACACAGCAGCAGTTTAGTGTGGACATACCTTAGAACGATAGTGTGGTCCTCTTGGCTTCCACAACAACAACCTTAGGGCTGAAGAGGAACCAATACAGGTCGGGGGGGAAACAAGATGATGATGATGGTCTGTATATATCTATGACGCCAACAAAAACAACAATAATCGTGGGTGTTTCTACGGACGAGGTGGGTAGGCTCCAACAGAGGAGGAGGAGCTGGAAAGCACTCACATATAAAGTAAGATATTCATCTATGCCTACGGTAAAAGCCGCCGCATTAGCAGCAGTAGTAGTACTACGGCAGTGACTATAGTATTCAAGCATTAATAGTGGCCAACCGCAGCATGTGATCATCGGAAGCGTAAAGGCTGACCACGCTTAGGCCACCCGGCTGAGCGGGACTCTACGGGAAAGTTTCCTCTCAGAGAGTTCGCAGACGAGGCATTCGTTTGACTCTTGACGAGGCGTAGCGTGAGGAAACTGCCATCCTTTCAGCTTTTGTCAACGTTCTTACCACTGGGATTCCATGACCCTCGAACGCCGAAAGGCCCCTGTCCAGGGTTATTATCCAAGCGCGCCCATCGCCGAGTTTCTCGAATGACCCTACCTACTACTATAATGGGGCGCGCGAGCGCGAAGCGCGAGCCTTTTTTAATTGGTTTTCGGAGGGGAAAAAACGGTTTACAACTGGCCATACTGGACTGTACCTGGCAGTACTAATCGTAGCAGAGCTGCTCTGTACAACAGCTATTTCAGTTCATGATCTGATACTCGTAGTCTATCGTAGCTACAATTCTGCTGTACGTTCAACTTGGACTCGGGATTTACCACGGCCAAACTTTGCTCGAATGTATGCGAAGCTTGAATTCGTAGGAAACTGCTGCTGCAGTCCCAAACGTGATCTCCGTCCAGCACACCACCGGGAGTGCTCAACAGAAAGTAACCGTCGTCCATGTATATCAGTAACAGATACCACGCATGGTGTTTGAAGGGTGCCTATTTGACATTTAGTGGGATATGGATAAAGAAACGAAGCCCAGGTGCTGCTCTAGCTATCAACGAAATCGCGGGCACCGTCTGCATTTTCCCTATGCCCAGGTCGGTAGACAACTTTTGCTCGCCCATTTGACTAGGCCATCTACTGCGCTCGCATCAACCTGCGGCTATAGACGCACACGAAGCTACGCGCTCGATGTGAGAGCTATCCTAAACCCCGTAGCCTACGGGGAGTACGGCAGCCAAACACCACCCGTTTCAATACGCCCACTTACCAATGTACAAAATCATACAATTCAGAAACTGGAACCACAAATAACGGTACGAGGTACCAGGTATGTACCAAACCACGAACTGGTTCGGACTCAAGGCTGCTGTCTTTGTACACACACCTGGTTTTGAGCAAAACATCATACAGTGTATACATAAAAAAAGCAGTAGCTACGTTTCGTCGTCAGCGTGCCCATCCTGCAAAGAGTAATCTTCGCCACAGGCGCATCTTTCGCTATCGGTGCAACATGTTCTCCGATCAAGGATACTCGCCTAGGAGCCGGCACGGCAGGAACCCCCAACTCAAAATACAGCGGTTGTGCCAACCTGTGTGTTTACACCAATATATACACTGCAAAACCTCCTGGTGTATACCCGGTACACCTGTACTTCCGGTAGTTACGTAAGTCATCGGGGCTCTCCACATAACAAAAACTCTACCTTCAATATGCATTCATAGCACCTGTACAAGGGCGTTCAGAGACTACATCCTGCAACGTGTCCATCGCGCATGCTAAACACCGCGCCGTCCTAGCGCTTGGAGTGCCAAATGAAAACGACATAGGCCGCATGCCACCACCACCACCCCAGTCCGCGCCATGTCATGTTTCGCAACATCATCGCCGAATATTTTACCCCTCCCCCCCCACGCGCGCCATCCTTCCCACGTAGTCTAACCTCCACAATCATCCTGAGCACGTGACCTATGGCCTTCAAACCCCAAGTTGAGATCGCTTCAAGCATCCGCATCCGCATCAGGGCTGCCCACCCCTTCGTCATCCCCGCCCGCATACTTCTCTACTGTCCCGATGCCGCCAAAATCTACGCCCGGCATGCCAGGAATGATGCCAGAGCCGCCCACATGCGCCCCCGGCAGAAGATTGTTGCCGTCGAAATCCACGTCGGTACGGCGATGCGGCTGACGCTCCGGATAGTCAGCGCCCGGCACTTCGACTTCGACGTGGGAAATACCCTCTTTGCTCATGACTACCCGCCGCACGGGGGTGCCCTGCTTGGCCATGTACTCTTCGAGGTTGCGCCCAAACTCCGGGAAGTCCAGCTAATATTTGCACGAACATCATGGCCAGCACGGGGCAAGAGGGGGATCAAGCATGTTTGTGAGGTTCGTCGATGCGCCGCTAAATCGAGCCGCTCAGCTGGGCGGAGCGCAACATTAGGCGTAGCGGAGGAGTACTTTCTTGCAACGGTACTGTGTGGTGAGATTCGAGGGCGGGTCAGTGATGACGATAAGGAGGCTTTAGGGGCAAAACAGAGAGCCGCGGATGCGCCTGACCTTTCCCGCGTTGTTGAGCATTCAGTCTACACCGGCGGCTGCCGACATGTTCGACAACTGCTCAACATGAAGTCGACACGTGATGATTGTTGACTACGATGATCATAAACAATCGCGATTGCGACCAGAAACCATCGAGGCAGTGCCCTAACATTATAGAACTATGATCGAGGCGCAAATAAATAAATGGCGCGGCGATTCATGGACGTATAACCCATTTACTAATACTACTATTAATAGAAACAAACTATTTCCCCGCGGAATTTGGGTGCAAAATTTCAAAGGGGCTGTAGGGCTACGTATCGGGCTGCATTGCCTTCAATAGGCGGAATATCATTTGCACATGGCTAGGAAAACAGACGAGAGGGTGCCAAAGAAGGGTGTTCTCAGACGAGAAAAAAAAAGCCTCACCTTTCCCAGGTTGTCAGCAATGAGGTGCTTCTGGTTGCAGCTCTGGCACCACAAGACCACGATGCCATGCATAAAGGACACGCGGTTTATCTACCGGCGCGAGACATGCAGAGAAGCGCGTCGAGAGTAAGTCAGGCATGGCGATGAGCTTAACGAAACACACAGCTCGATTTGCAGAAATAATCCCGGGAATTGTACAATATCAAGCCAGCCACCTGGTATTTTTTAGCGGGTAGGTCAACTGCTGGTATTGGCCCGAACTGGCCT
>JBBMHQ010092583.1:0-10575 GCA_037834295.1 Postelsia palmaeformis | reverse complement strand
AACACTCGGGATATACCTGTTCATTGACGCACGCCTACAACTCCGGCGCTCGGCACCAATGGAAAACTAACACGGTGAGTCCTGACCACCAAACGTACCCCGCGTCTTCCGTACTCGGGACTCTCTGTCGCCCTTTCACAAGTATTGCCCAGGTGAAGGGCAATCTAAGTTGCTTTTCTTGGTTGACACACAATGCGCCCGCCGTATCCTCATTCCCACTGCGACGAACATGCAATGCGACAAAGGGAGCTTCAAGCCTGCAAACATCTTGTCAAAATAGTAGTCGCTGCTAAGTACCCTCTCATGGTCGATTGCTGGTCATCAAGCACCAAACAACGAGACGTCATGCCTTCGAGCAGTTAGATCAGGGCTTATTGGGGCCGTTAACGATATGCAACCAAGGCCCTTGACCCTTGTGCGTTTTACTGTTTCACCCGGGTGTTCCATGCTGCTAAGTACTTTGTCTGAGTACTCTTCCAGACCAAACCATGCGCGAGCGTTGCGACCAATCGTGCCACCTCTTCCTTGTTTTCTCCATGTTTGTCGCCTGTTCTTGTGATAACCTGCGTGTACAGTATGCATACCACGAGTTGAACGGGGCATGTAGCTCAACGAGCGTGTGAGTCAAGCGAATTTATTTGCTCGTTCATCATTAGCGTCCATAGAACATCGTCATTTCTTACAAGGACATTCTTCGTCTGCAGTACGACATACACAGTCCTCGACCCCTGCGGACGATTGGATCGTTCGCGATGGACGAAGTAGTGCGATAGCTCCCTGATCTTGTCTGCCAACATACGACATACACAGTCCTCGACCCCTGAGGACGAATGGATCGTTCGCGATGGACGAAGTAGTGCGATAGCTCCCTGATCTTGTCTGCCAACATATCCCTGGGCCCCAGTTTAATCCTGTCCGATTCAGTGTTGTACACGCCTGGAAAATGATCTACAGTGTGATGTCACCCGCCTGCGAGTTCAAAGAGCCCCAGCATTTTCGTGAGTAAGCAGGCTCTTTGGTCTGTGGCGCCACCGCTTCTGGGCACTCACTGAACGGCCGCCATGTAATCGCCTCGCGTCATGATCGGGTCACCTGCCGCGTCTGGCCTGTCTTCTATCAACTAGAGTACCACCCACGCGGTCACAACAAATCTCAATACCTCGAGGAGCCTGACTGTGATGGTACAGGTCTCCTGGAGATCGGTATTTCTTGTACAAGCTCTGCAGTCAGCACAATCGGCAAGTAAGTAGTATCTCCAAAATACCCTTTTTTCAATGCAGGATCCTCCCACCGCCTCAAACCTTGCGCCAGACAGATTGTGCCATTAGGCGCGTCGTTTCCTCGTCGTGTAGCAGGGTACGATTGGCGTCCTTTATTCTAGTATCACCTCGTGTTCTGTCGCCCACTTCTAGATGAAGAGATCGGCATGGAACTCTCTGCCAAGCTCTACCATGCGGTTCTCGTTATGTTTCTAGCGCTCACGTCGTGTAATACCGCCAGTCGCAACCGCCTCCAAACGAAATCCTTGCCCGCTCACGCTACGTACGTGAGGTTCCACAACGTCCTCGCCACGCGGAGAACGTCCTCTCGCAAACGCACGCCTTCTCCTGAAGTTCCACTGGTCACGCAGCAGCCGTTGGTCGTTTCACGCAGAAAGAAGGTTATCATTGTGTGCGAAATGAAAGTGAACCCTGACGCGTCGATCATGGAGTCCCAGTCCGTACTCTCCATTGCTTGTTACCGAAACGTACTACGCACAGTGTAGAACAGACACCGTATTCAGCAACGCAACAGCATTGCTGGAACCGGCTGAGCAAATAGTGTGCCACTAGCTGGTGTGATCGAAGTGCTCTGCATGCATGTGACACCTTGTCAAGATACGAACGTCAGTACCTGATCGCGTTTATTTCGGTGGGAGGGCCTACCCTCCCACAAAAGGGTATTTGAGCTGCTCTACGAGAGGAGGTTATCACTTACTCGAGAGAATAGCTTAGGGTCACTACGCCACTGTGCACGAGGCAAACATTATACTTGAAACTATGTGACTCAACGGACTAGGCCCAATCAACCGTTGATATGCAGTAGCCACCTAGACTCGGATAAACGGGCCGCTCTACTCCGTCTTAGCCTACGAGAGGGCCGACCGGGCGGCAACCACGGTATCTTCAAGCGACCCACAGGGTTTTTGAGCGCTCGACCGTATCGTCGGAGAAGCCTAGATTTTCTCGCTTTCGCTCGTAACATTAACGATGATCCACGACATGCCAGCTGGCGTCAACACGAGGGGATGACCCCACCCCTCAAAGGGGAGCTGGAATATGGAAACAACGCTCTCCGGTAAGAATGTCCCTTAGTACGTATAGGGTTACTCTTAACTTTGTTTCCGATTTTTTTTGTTTTTAATCTTCCGACCGGGGCTCATTTCTCGTGCTCTCGGCCGCGGTACACGCAGGGGGCCCGCGTGCACACAAGGCTCGGCGTTAGACCCCAACCGAGGTCCATAGCAAGTGTTCTGAGGGATCGGATTCGCGAGAACCAACAAGGAACTACGGGATCTATTTCTACCATGCCTGCGCCTGCCGAGATCATGCAAAGCTCACAACGCGATATGCCGAGGCTTATGCTCTGCTACTGTATCATGCTGTATCGAACCGTTCTTCCAGCTCTCGTGTTTTTTATCTACGGCTACCACGATACAACAGCGGTCGAACTTCAGGTGTATTTCTTTGGGGTATGAACGCATCGCTCTTGTGCGTTCGTGCGTGTGTATGCTATAATTCCTGTCTTCCTGGGGAAGAAGAAAAGGGTACGTCCTGGTAGTCTCAGCAAGCGGTGTATTTTGCGGGGGCATGATAATTCAACCACGTATCTTGAAGGACGTCAAAGCAACCCGCAGCCACGGCACAAAATACTTCTACAACGATAGCAGCGGGAAACATAGCAGTACAACGGCAGCAGCAGTCGTCCGACAGCAGTCGTCCGACAGCAGTTGTGCTCTAGTTTGTATACGAAGCATATTCTGTGGTGTTCTGTTTCACCACTCACTGCTGTTGGACGGTTCTTTCGTGTTTGTATATGTATGTGCAGTTTTCACCAGACGATGCTAAGTGGTGACTACAGCAGTACAACATGTTGACGTTCAATTCGTTCCGTCAGCCACACATCGTCGAAAATACCCTTCCTATGTGTTGACGAAAAGCGTCGCATGTTCCCTCTCCCAAAACTTGCGAGAGCTCCGGGATTTGCAGTCAACCCCATCCCGGAGAGAGATCGTGTTTATATTTCCATCGGTAGGCTGGCCAGGGCGTCTTGAACCGTAGTACGTGTTTTCAAAAGCCAGCTCGAGCACAAGGTTGTTGAACAAAGACCCGAACACAGTACTCGCCCAGCCACTCAACAACCTTAGAACTACCTGCGCAGGTGGGGTGTCCGAATCTGCCGGCTGAAAAACACGTTATCTCCAGTGTGAATCAGCCCAATTATTTTTGAAGTAACCTACAAGAATGCACAGCTCCAAGCGAACGAACACACATGAGCACACACTCCAACTCGGTAGTAGAAGAAGCTTGCAAAAATAGGATGCAAAGCGGGTCGCCTGAGAGGACGGCTCTACTTGGGGTACAGCTGGTGCTGGTGCCTTGAATCCTCGGACGTTTATTGTGCGAAAACGTACTCTCGAACGCAGCTCTCAAACTTGAGACGTCGCACGCAACAACACGTAAGCAGCAGCAGCTCGAGCAGGGACATGAGGACCGGCACAACCCCCCTCGCCGATGTAGCTGCCACGGCACAGTTGGCTAGTGGCTCTGTTATAGTGCCCCTGCTTCAGATATAGATACCTACCACTAACGAGAAAGGAACAAGACATTATCTCGTCATCTAAGGAAATGACACCACTAGTAAAAGTACAACGGTACTTTTAGGGTAACAGCACGACTAATATGTGTTTTCATTGGAGGGTGCTGACGCATACCACTCTGGACGATTTTATTTTAGCGTTTAGACTCTGATATTTCCGGCAAGCGTGGTGCATGCTGCTGTGAACTTTCAGCAGTTCGTTTACACCAGTTCCATCGGACACTGCTGCACTAGGTATATGCTCAATTACCGACAACAAGTCCGTGCGTGGGTGTTTGTGTGGGTACGGCAGTATCACGCTGGCCGCAATATTTGCTACCCTGGTACCTTGATATTCGATATTCGACTTTAAACGGTATTATACCAGGTATGTATGTGTGGCCAGAGTGGCACGTGTTGTACTACCCTAACAACAAATTAACTTACCCGGGAGTGCTTTCAAGATATTAAATACCGTTGTACTTTACGAGTAGTGTATCTCTTCCTGTGATGACGAGATTACATCTTGTTGCTTTTCACATTAGAGGTAGGTACCTATAGCTGTAGAAGAAGTACTCTAAAGGAGCAACACGCCTATTTTGCCGTAGCAGCTACAACAGCGAGAGAGCTCGTGCCGCTTTTCTACCCCCCGCTCGTGTGAGAGCTTGCGTGCCAGAGTAGGTATGTATACAATAAACGACCAGGGTGTTATAATATTAGCAACAGCCACACCCGCCGTAGAGTCGCCCTTTCAGGCCTCTCGCTTTGTGAACCTGTGCGAGATTTTTTTGCTGATTACAAAACGAGTGTATGCGTGCGAGTGTTTGCGTAGGTTTGTCGTCGTTCGCTGAGCGCTTTGTGCTCTTCGTTGTGACTTTCAAGTACTTGTGTGGGTTTCAACTAATAATAACGTGCCTTTCGGCTGGCGGGTTACTAAACTTTCGCTGCCCAGGCGGCGTTTCTTCGACGACTGTCACCCATTTGCCCGACGAGATGACAAGAGCGAAACAGCACGCTACCTTTTGCATGAGGTGGCTATAAGTATCGACTCAGTTGCCTCGGGATCACAACTACAATCTGCACTTGCAACTTTCACCTACTGTCCCTCACGCTGAGCATTTCTTGCCTTTTCTCAAAAGATGCAATTTTTAATTGCATCTAGGAGTGGTGATCAACTGGCATCGAGCCCATGAGCACTAGCCACCATCTCTTGGAGGGGGGTATCGTGTCTGCTCGAACCAAAACAAAAAATGCAGTTATCCGTACGTGCGTAGTAATTTCCGAGAAGCGTGACCGCCTGCGCACGGGTGCATATCATGGAACTAGTGCAATTACAGTGTCACAACAACGACAGCTGCCAACCACAGCGGACTTCCACTAAGTGCGTCCGGGGCTATTTATAATAGTCTTGAATCAGGGAACAAATTATTAGTGGTCAAAATCAGTGGGCACAGAACCCACGCGTTCCTTCGCCTCGTGTCCACCAATCGCTGAGAGAAGGCGCGGCACATTCGAAGGCGACAACTACATGGCGTCACAATGCAATGAGAGCGATGCAACGCCACACGCACCTGGTTTTCTTATTGTTCGACAGCAACCCTCGCACGAGGCAAGGTCAGACACTCTACTCTCCACAAGTGGGCTCCATGGACCATTCCGACCGACCGACCAAGAGATGCGAAACCAACCCGCCCCCCTCCCAAACCAATCGTTCACAACCACGCTATCGGTTTTGACCACAACATGTCTAAAAACAGCACATCACCGCACACGTGCTCGAGTTGAAAACCAAGTCGAAAGCCTGGCACAAACCTGGGCGATACCTGCCAATGTATTGTGCTCCCAAAGGAGGTCCTCAGGCTCCATGCCCGCCAACTTCCCATACGTAAAAGGCAGCGAACGCGACCCCTTTTTCTGTTTTTGCATGACCCAACCAGGAAGATCAGGTAGGTTATACCCCCGCCGGCCACACCGTTGAACATGAACGGCAAAGTTCGTCACACAAAATGTGCTCGTACACACCCGCTCAGGAGGTGCTCACACGGTATGCAGGGTTTATTCTCACTACTGTGCCTACTCCCAGAGTGGACTGTAGGCACCATTATCCTGGAAATTATCAAGAATCGCGAAGCCCACGCAACCTGTACTTTTTTCTGTTTTCCTCGGGACGACGCGTCAGATATCGCCAATCAGACGGGCCATACAAATTATTGAAACACCAAACAGCCACGCCACACGTCTTCATACACGATACCACGCAGACGCTTACTCTTGGCACGGAATGAAGGCCGACAACTTGGCACTAACCCCAAGGAAATATCCGACATCCGTTTCGGTTTGCGTACGCCCTTACACGCCTGCCTTCGTCGACTAGCACCCCTAGTCCAAAACAAAATACCGTCGGGTTAATTATTGCATCGGGGATCCGGTTTCGACCATAAGTACTGGGCCATATTGATAGACACTACACTAACAAACCAATCAAGTACAGTTTTGCCCACAACAAGGATAAACTCATACACGGCCAACAGAGCGCGGCGAAAACCTCACTGACGGGGTGTTGATATTTTTTACAAAACGAATTCCGAAAAAATGCTAACTCATGCCGTGATGCAGAGGAGAAGCTTCGGGCCGCGCACCACTACCGCAAAACCTTTTTTTTTATGCAACGAAACGTTTGACGCTATCCATAACTAACACCACCTTACATAAAGTACCCCATGTGCAAGTAGCGGATCACGCCCTCGACAATGCGGAGACATGTGTTACACGCGTGTGAAAACTCTCGACTTCATCGTACCGCGAGGGTCATAGCCCCCAAAAAATGACGGAAACCCGGAAGCTGTGTCCGAAACCTCCGACACAACCATCGGAACAGCAAAAAATACGTGGAACTACCAATCAGTTGAACCACCTGCCCCGCTGCTTCTGCTGTGTGGTTAAGGCGTGTGTCAAGATGGACGGCAAATGAAAACCAAGCCACCACCATTAAGGCCTGGTGTGTTCACACACACGCGCTCGCTTTCCTCAATATATGGCAGCAGAGGTCGCAGCCAGTGCTGAGCATGTTACCAACTAGAGCATGACCGTGCTGGCCATGTCAGCATAAGGGTGGAACTCCGGGGAACCCGAAAAAATCTGGTTCCCAAGAAGCTACGTCAGGGATGCGCAACAAGCATCCACCCTATCAATGCCAGGAAGCTGTTACTTCAAGTGTACACAAGAGTCATAAACGGGTACAGTTATTGCATAGTAATAGTTCAAGGCGGACAACTGAGAACAGAGACTGGACGTATAATATGCCTTCGGCCCGACGTCGCTGAGACTGCTGCGGTTAACATGTAGGGGTGTAGGAAGGATCCGAGCTATCATCAAAGCAGGATCCGTCGGTGACTTTGAGTTGGACAGTGCTTAGGCCGGTGTTGCCCGACATGACCGTGTCCTGGCAGTCCTCCAAGCGGATCGTGTCGGCATTCTCGAAATCGTTGTTGATGAAGTCCGTGCCGTCAGCCGTAGTGAGCTTGATACTCTCTTCCCCGCCGAAGATAGTGTTGCCCGAGAAAGTGTTGTCCTGTGGCCTCCCCGAATCGACCACCCACGGAGCATCTGACCCCGTGTAGGTGAAGACGTTGTACCTGGGGACAAAAACAGACACAATTTGGAGACGGCATGGCTGAGCATTGAGATGGGTGCGTGCGACGTACAGTGCCTGTACGCATATTGGGTGGTTTTGTGGTGGTATGTTGAAGAGGAAGACAGAGCCTTAGAACACAATGGAGGTGGTGCTTCAAACATATTACAAGGCAAACACCCGTTACTTCAATCGCTGATATAAGGGACAGGGGGGTGCGCGTGGGTGGTCTTCACATTAGTTCACCCGCCCCTATTTCCCTCGAGTATGTATCTAGCAGCGCTCACTTGCTGGAGCCGCTGATGACGTTGTCGGAGAAGACGTTGTCGGCGCATCCTACCGAAAGCCTTATACCGTACTTGTTGTTCTCGAACACGTTGTCTGATGCGTTGGCATCGAAACTTTCCATCATCGCCATTCCAGCATCGCCGTTGTCGTGGACGTAATTGCCTAGGACCGGTCCAAAACGAGACGCGGGGGGCGTTAGACAAGTTACTTAGATACGGTCGACAACATTCACGCATGGGGCATCTTGAAAACATTTTTTTGCAATGCGAGGCTCAGCGAAAACAATTGCGTCAGCAAGGTGGCCGCTTTTTTCTACCTATGTGTGCTCAACACTGGATTGTTCTGGGACGAGCACTACGTACGGAAGAAGTGGGGTGCACCTGTATATGCCTCCGAATCCTCCTTTGAGCAGTTCTACTCGCCGTCCACACATCCTAAACGTGTTTTGGCAAGAGTTGCACATGTTCGTGATAAAGACGATCGCCGTAACAATGAGCGACTTAGATCCGATGGTATCAGTATATTCCTTACGCGAAGATTCTCGACAGTCACAACTGTTCAGATTGCGGCCAAACGTGCTACCTCTATCCTAAACCCGCGCCCATTGTCGCTCGTAATAGTAATTGGCGTGTTTCACTGTCAGTAAAAAAAAAGATGTGAGACGGTGCATTGTTCGCACACCTCTGCAGGTGCGGACACCTACTGATCTATCGAAATGTATAATCCTTGTCTCGTCACAGCTCCACCGGCGGAAAACTCACGATAAATCGCGCATTAGAGACCCTGAGCTGTTGTGTTTTAATATATGGGGCCTCCTTAACCCCCTTCGGGACAGGATTGTTTGGGAAGGGCCACGAACAGAAACAAATGAGGTGTGAACCCCGCAGGCTGTACTCCTTTAAAAGCAGTTCATGGCTCCTTGTAATTGTGCTGGCTCGCGCTACGATATACCTGGTACGTACCTTCTGAATTCGTATTTGGCTTCATTTAGGAGCTTTCTGCATCACCAAATAAACTAGTGCATTTTTTTAGATGATCAAAATAAAGTGAAATCCGACCACCAATCGGTGTGCCTACAGTACGAATATCGCGCTAACCTTCATGAAGAACGCTTGGTATTGGTATCCTAGAGCTAGCGGGTCTGTAATCGCTGTCAGCCCTGTCGTTGACAAATACTTCCCCCAAATGTTCACGCGTCTGGCTGAGGTACCCACCCTTGACAATGGCGTCGTCGCTGCTCCGGTGAAGAAATATGCCGACGGATTCATCACCACCACCATGCACCTCGTTTCCCTGACAGTTGATACAGAAAACCATTGCGCGTAGCTTTGTTTGCATTAAAGGAAGAATAACAGCTGTTGGAATCACTTGTTCGACGAGGATCACATTCCGGAGCGTCGTGAGCCGTATAGCGTCTAAGTAGCAGCAACAACAGCTCATACAAGGATACATGCGTGGCCAGCCCGTAGTGCTTCAAATAAAATGGTGTTGACTACGCTTCTGGTTCATTGAATACACACGTAAAGGTGAAAACGCGGACGGCGTGAGCAAAATAAACCAGGAGGGTTGGAGGTAGCGAGGATACCTGGATAGATACTCCATTGCAGCGCTTGGAGGCTATGATGCCATGGTTACCGTTGTCGTACACGTCGTTGTCGTGAATGGTTAGGAAGTCGCTGTCGTCGTGGGGGTCGAAACCGTAAACGGTGTTGTGGTGCATCTTGTTCCTCCTCCAGTCCCCCTGCTGATGGCCGTACGTGTACACCCCGAAGTGGTTGTGATGGATGTCCGAGTCGTAAATATTGCCGTAGACATTGACCTCGTCGAACAGTTCTGGGTTGCTCGTATCTGTGCAGAATCCGCGCACCTGGTGATAGGGATGGTTTCCCCGAACATTGACAGTTTCGCGAGATGAGGGTGGATGGAAGGTAGATCAACAATGGGAATGTGCTGCGATGGGCGTGGTATAGTTTGGACAAACTGTTCTGACTGACGAGACCTCTCGAGGGCGGAAGCACCTGACGTCTTCCGAATGTATCGTTCGCCTGATTCAGATATCCGCCAGATATATGTGTAACGGTTCGGTTGGTCGGGTGATTACTGGTTGAATCTCGAAATCGGTTTTTTGATGAGGTATTAGTACCATAGAGAGAGAGGAGGCCCCGGCTACGGTCATGAAAAATATTGGCCCAGCTGAAGTGTGAAACCCACTATCCGCGACTCCCCATGGTAATTGGTTTATGGGGCCGTTGTTATTATTTTGCGGACAACAACGGAATAGCTGAAATTGATTGCCCAACGCTAGAAATTCTCATCGGTAATGCCCCATTCATTCGTCGGACACGCCCGGGCCAGAGTAGTATCAGGCATGTCCCCCCTACCGCAGGTTTGTCTCGGCTATTCATATAGCTTGTCCAAAAATTGTGTTCTTGTCAATGGTCGGAAACTTCTTGTTGCCGTTTGTTTTCGTCTGGTGGAAGAAAACAAGGACCCACCCGATGAGCTATATATGCCCCCAACGTCAGTCGTTGCTCGTATCAACAAACACACATGCTCTCACCGACTGCATAACTCCCTATCAACAATCGTATTGGCTATGCACCACTCTGGGTGGGAGTGTTGAGGTGTTTCGAAGTGTATCACTCTGTGCAACGTGTTGGGTTACGTTTGATTCCGATTCAGCACGGTGGTGTACCACGACGCCAACCACGTGCGGTGCCATGTACCGGGTATACTAGGGATCCCAGGTTCAAATCCCACGTGGAGAGACTTTATTTGAAAAAATAAAAAGGTACCAATTGCTGAGAGCGCCTTCGTTG